>RCUC01132725.1:0-28288 GCA_003697995.1 Taxidea taxus jeffersonii
CTCTGAAAGCTGGAGAGAAGAGGAGGAGATGTTTATAAGCAGTCTTTTGCCAAGTAAGAAATCTGTATTAGGAAATAGAGCATTCTGGCGCAGGATTGAAATTCTTGGTTTTAATGGCTGTAACGTTAGGAGGCAGAGAGAACTTTGAAATCCGGGCTGTCTAATTCTCCACTCGATTGAAGCCCTTCTCATCACCTTCACGCCCGCGGCTAATTTGGCACTTCCTCCCCACCCTTCAAGTCCTGTCCTTAAGAACCCTGCAAGGTTATTTGGGTCTAGTACTTTCTACGGCCAATTGCCTTAAGTATGTCCGTTTGAAAGTGTGCCCTGCGGAGGCGGGCAGCTCAGGCAAGGCAGCCTGGGATCACGGAGAGGACGGCTGAGGGGATTGTGCTCTTCCCGTGGTCCCCGTGCCCTGGGCTGCCCTCAGCTGCTCTGGCCTCAGACCAGACAGGCAGCAGAGCAGACGGCTGGGAAATGCCTGCCAAGTGCAGAGCTCGGGAACTGGGCAACGGCGATGGTCTGATGCCCACGGACGGTACCCTGTGGTGTGCGTTCCGGACAGAGCAGCCCCAAGGCCCCAAACCAGACAGAGCTGTGCAAGGAATGTTGACTTTCGCTGGTCACATCCTCTATACATGCTTGGGAAAACCACTTGCTGGGTTCTGTGCGTCTGCTGTGTTCCCCCACCTGGCAAAGAGGGGCTTGCCTTTTGCCACCCACCTGGCGGCATGGCCTCGGGGCGAATGAGAAACCCCACCGAGAGCTTACAGATCCCTGGTTGCAAGTCAAACGCCCCTATAAAGTCCCAGGCACTGGTGAAATGTGTTCTTAGCGTCAGAGCTCAGGGAACAAGTACATAGGTTTGGCCTGCAGTTAGCAAGCAGCGCAAAACATGCTTTCTTCTTTGTGGGGTGGAAAAAACAGTTGTTACAACTTACTGTCATGACAGAATGTGCTGGGAAGGAACTGCCAAGAAAGCCTGTCGGCCCAGCCTGGGACCCTGGGGTCCCGGGGCCAGCTGGGATTATCTAAAGTGGGGCGTCCTTAGAGAAAGCAGGAATTCTCTTCCACCACAGACTCTTGAAACCTCCCCATCCAACTGTTTTAAAAGCTGCAGAGAATTTAAAATAGAAGCTTTTTGGAGGGAGGAGAGAGTCCTTTGGGGGCGTTTTGTTTGCTTTTGTTTCTATCTCCCTCCCTGGAATGCGGTGAAAAGCTGGAGAAGCCAGCACTCAGAGAAGGCCTTGCAGAGAAATGAAACCCCCTCACGCCAGAATGAAGGGTGAGGAGCCCTTTCTGGGTTCTGGTTTTATAATCAATTCTGTTTATAGTAGGAAAGCAATAGCCCCCTTCTTGAATTCAGCACATGTCATCTCTTCTGAACGCTGCCCCTCCTTATTCAAACATTGTAGAGCCTAGGGCTTCAATAGGTTACTATTAAGCAGCTAATGCTAAATACAGACGAATATTGCTAGTTGAATGGGATGACTGTCACTCCGGTGGTAAAAGTGCCATTCACGTGAGGGAGGTGAGGATTGCAAATGGCAGCCACCAGAGACAAAATGGCTGACTGGACGGGTGGGGGCAGGATGACTTGTAGGCTCTTCTGAAAGTTCAAGAGAGGGTAGGAGCTGGTTGCGGGGGCGGGATTGAAAGGAAATTGTAGGCTACTGGGTCCTAAGAAAATGGGGAAGCAGGAAAGGTCTTGGGTCTCAGGGAAGCCTTTGGCTTTTCTCTCACTCCCTGTTTCTCCGTCTCTCTGTCTCTGTCTCTTAATCTGAATCTGTCTCTGCCTCTGCCATTCTCTCTCTCTCTCTCTCTCTCTCTCACACACACACACACACACACACACACATACACACACACAGCCCCATGGCTTATTCTCCTGGCTCCGATTATATAAAACACCAGACTATGCTAGGAAAGGAAGAATTCCAAGTGTTACTCCAGAACTATCTAAAATAAAGTTTTTTTATGAGGGATCCCAGTGGGTTGTCTGACCCTGGGACTTTCATTCTTTTCTCAGAAATCCCTGTGGAGAGGAGTCCCAATAAAAAGCAGGAAATAAATTTAGAGATTTTGAACAGATCAGTTTAAAGAGGGAGGCTCCCCTCCTCCATCCCTGCTCTGGCTCCACAGAGAGGCAGGGGCCCACCTCTACTTCCTTCTTGCTCCCACCCACCTGGCATGGAGGCCGTTCTGCCGCAGCCTCAAGGATGCTGTGGAGAGGGGTCTTTCCCCCTTCCAGAGTCAGAACTCTGAACGGGATCTATTCGTGCCCAGTTGAGGTCTGTACACCAGACAAGACACTGAGGCGGATACCACTTAGTTATGCCCTTGCAAAGAAGACAAATGTCTCTTGTCTTTCTTCAGTGAAAGGGGGATTATGGGAAACGTCCCTCCTCTCTTTACCTCACAGGGGTCATATGAAAATCAAAAAGTTAATTTTTTTGACAGGCGCTATCATACTCAGGTGACAGGCAAAGCAATATGATGTTTATTATTATGGTTATCGCTGTGTCCCTGTGCGCTCCTGGCTCTCTCTCTCTCACCTCACAGGGGTGAGTATGGTCTTCCCAGGAAAAGACAACAGTACTGGCTGCTAATTAGAAAATTCACGGGGCCACACTAGACAACCACTTCAATTAGCAATAATCGCGCCTCAGATAAACCTTATTGGCTACGATACTGCCACTGCGCAAAGCTTAGACAACCACTTCAAATTATCATTTCCCTGGGCATTGATCATGCTTCATTTCCAAATGAGGAGATCAGAGAACCCGGCTACTTTTAAAAAATAATGGGATGGGGATAGAAAGGGCTGAGAGAGACCTAAACATTTTAATTAATATTTTGAAAAATGCAAAACTTCACTAGCTCATGCATGTTTGATTTATATAGACCTGTGCTGTCTGGTCGCCCCTGACCACATGTGGCTAGTAAAACATCTGAAATGTGGCTACTTTGAATGAAGGCATGCTGTGAGTGTAAAATATACCTGGGCTTTTGAAAGTTTATAACTGAGACACCTGGGTGGCTCAGTTGGTTAAGCGGCTGCCTTCGGCTCAGGTCATGATCCTAGCGTTCTGGGATCGAGTCCCACATTGGACTCCTTGCTCGGCAGGGAGTCTGCTTCTCCCTCTGCCTCTGCCTGCCTCTCTGTCTGCCTGTGCTCGTTCTCTCTCTCTAATAAATAAATAAAATCTTAAAGAAAAAAAAAAAAGAAAGTTTGTAACTACAAGGAAAAGAAAGAAGAATATAAATCGCCTTATTAATTCTTTCGTATGTTACATGTTGGAATGGTATGATGGCATATGTTTATTAAACATCTTACTAAAATTAATTGTAACTGCTTCTCTTTCTTTTTTAAATAGGGCATAGGGTGGCCCTCCTGGATAGTGGCTACCAACAAAGGTAAAACTGACATGTGGCTGCCTTTGTGGCTTGCATTGTGTTTCTGTTGGGCAGCCCTGGTACAGACTTTATTAATCGACAGTGGCGGATTGCTCTCTGGAATTCAGCATTTCTTCTCCAATTCACAGTATCAGGGATATGACTGAACTGGACAGACTCTGATGTTACACACAGTGTCAGGAAAATTCGTGAAACACTTTATGGCAGATGGAAGAGAAGTTACTGAACGTCCTTTCTGATGCATCCGTGCATTTATCTCCCCTTTTCATTGCTTTCCAGGTTTTTAAAAAATATATAATTCTGCAAGTTGTAAAAAACTGGTAATAATGAAAACAACTCTTATCTATAAAAATGCAGATTACTTGTGTCTGTTAGAATGTGGTTGATCATGGCTCTCTATGGAAAGACCTTTTTGCTGTTCTACGTACATTGATCTCAGCACACTCTTTTGCCCATATGTGTGTGATTCCTTGAATTTTGGCCCAATGGCAACATCTTACTTGTTCCCTCATTAATCAGTTAAAAAAAAAAATCTTTGACACAGTTCTTTTTATATTCGTAGGAGAGTCATGATTTTATCTTCTTAGACAATCCTAGAGAGTTTAGGAGTTCACAGTCATCAAGATTAACCATTGTGTGTCTCCCTCCTCCCCTAACCCCCAGCCACTCGTAGGCCCACATGGTGGAAGTACTGAAGCCCTGAGATGGGATGGAGAATGAATTTTTCTATAGAAACTGTTTCACCTGACAACCGCGTGACCACTACTCGTACATAGAGCAAGCTAAATTGTGGGCTCTTCTGAATTTTGTGAGCCAGCCAGGGACTCCTCCCACCCAGTGGAATATTTGATTCTAATAGAGGCGAGCTGAGTTCCCAAAAAGTGGAAGAGAAACCTAGCACACAACACATCGGTAAGGGGTTCACTGTAGGTATTGATCAAGCCCCTGCAGCATGAACCCCCTGAATGTAATGGTGAACATATATAAAAGAAAGTGGGTGTTATCATGGGGCTTTGTCCTCCCCACCTCTTTTTGTTTGTTTTGCTTTTAAAAAACCAACCTTGTTCTTATTTTACCTTACTATCATTTTTTTTTTTCAAACAATAACTGGTTTCCTTCAAAGCAAAGCATGACAAGATGACCCGGGCACATCCGTAGGTAATTCACATGCCCACTTATTTCTGTGAATAGAATTGACCTTAAAAACATAAGCAAACTAAAAATACAAAGTAGGTGATTTCACACACTCCGTTCTACGAGATTTGGAAATACTACACTTAGAACGTATACGTTTTGTTTCTTTTCCTTACTTTTTTTTCTTTTTCAAGAAGTTGGCTTTTATTAGCAGAAAGATCATTAAAGTTTGTGAGTATTGGCCTCCAGCATTTAAGTTTTTACAGAACACATCAACGTTTACTGGTCTTTCACCGGCAGAGACGCATGGTTTTTATGTATCTGTAATTCTGAAAGGGAAACATTCCCTCTACAAATGCAGAACAGCCCATTTATAAAATTCATGTTTGTGGCCTCTTTTCTTATATAAAGCAGCCACCTTGGAGACTCCATTTAAAGTACAATTAAACAATATTCTCGCCTATATAATCTGCCCAAATGTAATTATTTTTTCTTTTTTGGTTCTTCGGTAAATAACACAGGAGGCTTTGTGGCATGAGGAAATCCCTTGACCCAGGTATTTTCAATTCCATAATTTAATTGGTGAAAATGAAAACCAACATATGCCTTTTTATAATTTTTGGTTGCTTGAAATTAATTTTCAACGTTTAAATTGGCTGTGAGACGCTTTTGATTTTTTATACTAAGAAATACTTTTTAAAATTGTTAACAAAGAGGAGTATAATTTTATGCAACTATTCACTCCAGAATAATATAACATCTTTCAAAAAGTTAATTTATTTAAGTGAAAACCTTTGATAAAATGTAAAAGAATTTTATGTGCTTTTGACATACATTATAAAGAGTTTCATGTATCTTAATTCTCAAAAAAATGGGAAGATATGCTGGCATATTACATCTCCTATCATTATTCAAAAATAGTACAATACTACGCTTTAAAAATAAAACCCAGGTTTCATTTGCATGGAAAATTTGTTTCCTATGGAAGAGATTTAGTCTGGAATCACTTGCTATAGAAAAGAATTACTTTATGCTTTAGCTCTTTTCTTTATTTGGGATTTTCTAACTGGGATTGTTCTCCCCAGCTGATTTTACCTTTTCTTTTCTCTGAAAGAGTTTGTTACAGTCGTGACCCAGAAACGAACAGATAGAAAGACACAAAGATATAGATCCTTTCCGGAAAGCAAAGAATCGGGGAATCCTTTCCAGAAAATAGATTTCTTTTGTATGAAACTGATAATATTTAAAAGGCAACACAGGGGTGATGTCTTTGTCATTTGCTGTGTATTTTTTCATTTGGAAACAAAAGTTACTATTTATCACATATGACCATACTAATTATCAATACTATTGCTCACATAAAGAATATCATAGACTTTTTATGACATATGGCTTTTTTTTTGGTCAGGAGATACTCCATGGTTAACATGTCCATAATTCATGTGAAAAGCAGCTAAGAGGGGAGTAAATTCAGGAGGAAGAGAATTACTTCGGGTATTTGTACTATGAAATCGAAGCAGTCCACGAAATGCCTGTAGTTGTTGGGCAAAGTTTTATATTTTTTTTATCTAGACAAGGGATCTTTATCAACATTTCAGAAGCATCCCCGACCCTCCCCCTCCAGAAAAGCTTCAGAATGCTTTGCTAGCAGGATTGCAAAAGCAACTGCTTGTCTCTATAACATCCAGATGAAAATGAAAATTTTTAAGAGCATCTCATTACTTTATCCATATGAGGCCCAACTCAATCCAAAGACTGTGCTTTTCATACGGGTTTCTGGCAGCGTGCAACCTTAAAAAGATATAGTCCTTTAAATAATATGCCAGCTCAGATTTCTTTTGTCCAAACTCAGGGCGCATTTCTGTTGAGTATCATACAGCCTGTTTCCTGCCCCGTCTTTCCCACCTTCTCCCTGTGAAGTAACCAGAGAAAACCTCAGGGTACCCCCGCCCGACAGAGGTGCAGGTAATTCGGACCCCGTGGCTAGACATTCGGTACCGTGATCCATGTAAGCATGTGACCAATAGATGTTCATACAATGGGTCTGTGTCGGGAATAAATTATTAGAGGAAGAGTGTGCTGTTGGTAAGGGTTTTATTAATTTAGAAACTCAGGACTCCAGTAATTTTTTTTAAACAATAACATGAGTGAGAGAGTGATGAGAATCATTTACAATCAACCGTGATGAAGACAATATTGTCAAAGCCTATTTTCGCTGGTTCTATTCCAGAATGCTATCCACAATTGACTCCAATTTCTTATTCTTCAAAATTTTCCCTATATCCTGAAAGAAAGGCATAGTTTAACCTGCAGGAGAGCAGAAATTGAAGGAAATTGCAAAGCAACATCTGAATAATGAACATCTTGCCAGGAAAATGTGTCTGATCTCCGAGGAAAGAGTGTTGGAAGAGATGTGAGATGGCGGGGGGATTTTCTCTGACGTGATTTTGAATTCTTTGACAGAACTATCTCCCTGTTTAGGAAGCACAGAGAAGTATGCTCGAGGATGTCCTGGAGAGGTGATCGGAAGGAAAATGGCAGACAAGGAAGTTGTTCAAACCACCTCACTGCTCATCTCGGTATTTTCAGTTTTTCTCTGCATCTCATGCTAATGACCAGCCCAAACCAAAGACAAACCTTTTCCAGATGCTTCCGTGAATTTACTGGTGTTTTTTTTTTATCCTCCCACAGATAATAATAACTTTTGTTCAGAGCTCTACAATTTAAGAAGCATTTCATTTTCATAATAATCATTTAAAGTTGCCACCATCATCATCATCATTATTATGCTGATTTTTATAGATAAGAATACTGAAGTTCAGACTCCTTTTAATCATTCAAGTAATAGGTGGAGAGGGAGGGGTTTTTTATTTTTTTATATATTTATTTTTTAAGATTTTATTTATTTATTTGCCAGAGAGAGAGATCACAAGTAGGCAGAGAGGCAGGCAGAGAGAGAGGGGGAAGCAGACTCCCCGCTGAGCAGAGAGGCCGATGTGGGGCTCCATCCCAGGACCCTGAGATCAGGACCGGAGCGGAAGACAGAGGCTTTAACCCACTGAGCCACCCAGGTGCCCCGAGGCAGGGATTTTTTTAAACACAAACCATCAAACCTCAAATCCCCTGCTTTTCTCCCTCCTTTTGGAATGACACTGGGATAGAATAAGATATTTATTAATCTTTTAATAATTACATTTGCTTTTTTGAGTAAGAACGTGAAGAGATGTAATACGCCATTTAAAATACTTATATGTTGATAGGCTTATGCAATATTCCTACTGTTTTGCACTATTTAAGAAGGAGGAAGTATAATTCTTCACCATAAAAATAAACTAATACCATCAGGCTAGGAGTTGCCAGCGACCAAGTCATCCTGATTGCTTCCAGACCCTGTTGGGGGCATGGATGACAGTTTGGCGTTTGGAAGGAGTGGGACCAGCACCCTGTAGGCTTCTCTGTGAATCCCCACCCTCCCTTCAGGGTGCGCTGGGAACTTTCCTCCTCTCGCTTTGTTCCCTCCACTGATGACTTGCTAATTCATCCAGAGCAAACCCAAAGAGAAAGTCGGGGTCTCCCCACCATGCTGTGGACTTGCTTCAGAGGACCTCACCAGATGACCTTTCCACTGAATTCAAAGACAAAAATCGGAAAACCAAACCAAAACAAACTTTACAGCTGTCTTTATCTCAAGGACGGGGCTCCCTTTCCAACAGAGAATGGCTTCTCCCTGCTACGGGGTTGTTCTTCAACAACAGATGGGTCTGTAAGTGAAAAGAGACCTCATTTGTCTGGTGGCGCGTGGACTTCTTCAAATACACATGTGGTTCTGAGTGCTGTGGAGGGGCCGCACGACATTAATGCAATTTCCTCTTTATTGGGCCCCCTCTCTACTAGCCCTGATGCTCAGGCGTCCACATTCAAGACGCAGGCCTCCATCAGATCAGCATGAGTGCCACAGAGCTTTGTGGAGCTCCGCCAAAGTAACAGGCCAGCATTTGGGAGAAGCTAGTGATGATGTGATTTCAATTTCCTACCATCTGTCCCCAGATTTCTTTCACTATGGGGCTGGTCACTGGCTTTGAAGAACAGTCAGAATGCCAGGGCTCTGAAAAGCTCTGCATGGAACAGTTGAAAGGGCCGGAGACTCTGTAAGCTCCATAGAGTGCTACTCCCATTGGGAGATGTACTTGAAAGTCCTAACGAAGGCAGTGTCAACCTTAAACTGGTGGCTGTGTGTCTGAGAGCCTGGGCTGGAGATGTCGCATTGTTTCCTGGGTGAGAGACAGACCACAGGCTACCAAGGAAGAAGGGGTAAAAGACTGGCTGGAGTCCTTCTCAGCAGGGAATATTCTTTCTTCTTGGGAGAACAGAGCCTTACCACCTATTGTGGAAATGTAACCCCCTCCAACCCCTTTCTCCAGAAAGATCTCACCATTCCAATAAGAACCCAAACTGGAAAACAAAAACAAGGGGGGAAAAATGGCTATTTTTGGCCAGTGAGTCAGAGGTTTTTTGTTTTTGTTTTTGTTTTACGGTGGATTATTTTACACAGGCCCTTGAATGATTATTTTCTTTGCTCCCAGGCAATACGGATTAAATGATACAATCAAGGTCTGCAAGCCCTAAAATGTTGGTTTAATTCCCAACTCTGACACAAAAGAAGCTAAATAACTTGCAAGAGAATATGTTGAAAAATCAACAACAATTTTCCCATCTGCAAATAGTGTTGGAGTGCCACTGGGATGCTGTGTGGCATTCAAAAAAATTGTATTCCAAATGCTAATTATTCACCAGTTGTCGTTCCAGATCATGTCTCTTGACATCAGTAAGCTGATTGCTAACAGGATGATAATACTGGTTTAACTTTTTAAATGTGGGTTTCAAAAGTAGAAGTTTTCCAAGTCACCAGAGAAACAGAATATTGAATGGAGAAAAAAAAAAATAAACCATAGGCAAGAATCAGGATGTCAACCCATTTGTTCTGCAGTGAGAAAACCAGTGCCCAGCGAGGTTAGTGACCTGGTCAAGGCCACAGAGAAGGTTAGTGACATGACAGGACAGAATGCTGGGCTTGACTTTGATCAGTAGCACATTCTAGAAACCATTAGGCTTTTTATATGCCTGCTTTCTATGATGATTCCTGGAAAGGGATTTCTCATGATGTGGGTCTTTCACGACTCTACATGGGTGATTGGAGGGTAAGGTGCAAGGGCACTTTTCCATAGAACTGCGTTCCCATCGTGTGCAACACTCATTCCTCGATGACAGATTTGCCAGTGTCTCCTATCAGTCGCTGAAGCTTTAGAAGGCAGAAAAATAAACAAAGCCTGACAACTCTGTTCCCGTGTTATGACCTGTTCACCTCCCTGCCACTTCCAACTTCACTTCTCCCTGAGTAGCCTCCACGTTATTTAAGTCAGCAGGACTTTCAGAAATCAGGCTGCGTGCGCCGAGGCTGCCAGAAGGAAGGGTTATGCGACCGGCATGTGTGGGTCTGGGCTCTTTAAACTCCAGGTGATGCCTGGAGTTGAGAAGGAAGGAGTTGAGACTGCTCTGAGGGTGGCTTTTAGTCTCCAAAGTTCCAGGTTTTTTTCCTTTCTCTTAACTGCTTCATGTCCTGGAATTACTAAGGTTCTCACTCTGATAACAATTTCTTAAAGTACTCGGGAGCCTACTTTATTCTGGAATGTTCAAAAAGGTGGCTTGAACAAAAGCCTTAAATGAATCCAAAGTAAATCCTGGTTTACTGCGGATGACACTAACATTCACATTCATTTTATTTTGTTTTCCAAATTAATTTTAAAATGCTCATTTGTACAAGGACATTCACAGCTGCATTTTTCATAGTGGCCTAAATGTAGAAATCCAAACAAATGTCTGCCAATTCATGACAGACATGTCATGACGACTGGTTGAACAAAGAGGCAGGGTAGCTCTATGACGGAATATTTTCCAGCAATACAAACAAAGTGCTGATCCATATGACAGTATGGATGAGCCCCCCAAAGTTACACCAAGTGAGAGAAGCCAGACCCCTCCCAAAAAAAACCACCAAAAAACCCCCACATGTTATATGGTTCCATTTATATGAAACATCCAGAAAAGGTGAATCTGTAGAAACAGAAAGTGGCTCCAGTGACGGCTAAAGGCTGGAGGTGGGAACGAGGACTGGCTGCAAATGGACACAAGGTTTCTTTTGGGATAATGGGATTATTCTAAAATTAGGTTGTGGCTGGGGTTGTGCAACTCTGTAAATTTGTTCATCATTGAGCTGTATACTCTGAACGAGTAAGTTCTACAGTGTGGAAATTATACGGTACTAAAGCAATGAAAACCAACAACCGTGCACCAGATGCCCCAGCTCTTCATATGGAGGATGTCCCTTGGCGGTGTGGGGAGGGGGTGTTTGGTGAGATCTGTGGGACTGATTCAGCCTTCGGCTTTCCCTTACCCCCGAGGCTCCTCCTGGAGAGCCAGCGACCTGCAAGTCCTTCAGGAGCCCTTGTCATGATGCAACAATTTACAAAATCAACTGTCTGCCCTTGTGAAGTGAAGTCTGACCAAAGTCTCAGTTCAGGGACACATGCATTCAAAGGGAAAAAGCCCATGGCTGTGGCAACAATTTAGGTCTGCAATTAAGACGCTGTAAGTGTTGGGGGCTGACAAGAAGTTAAAGTAAATGTTGATTCAGTTGTGAAGTTTTCAGAGATACAGCCTTGCAAAAGGGTCTTGCACAACCGCAGGCTTTTGTTTATGTATGCATTGTTATTGTCCTTAAAATATTCTTTTTTTCTTTCCCTCCAGAAAATTTCCAGCCAGCACTGGGACCCTTAGCAGGGGAGACTGGAAGTGGGTCTGAATAATGCATTCAAGATAATTTCAAAAAATCACCCTTTAACGAGTACCATATTCCATCCAATTTTCCCTTATATATGATTCACCGTTTTGCAAATACGGATGTATAAAGAATGCATTGAATGTGGCAAAAGTTGAAGATAGCCCCTGTGGATAAGACCTAATGGACGCCCATCCTGAAGTAATAC
Organism: Taxidea taxus jeffersonii; assembly: GCA_003697995.1. Taxonomy (NCBI): domain Eukaryota; kingdom Metazoa; phylum Chordata; class Mammalia; order Carnivora; family Mustelidae; genus Taxidea; species Taxidea taxus. The sequence continues at coordinate 11,595 of RCUC01132725.1, forward strand.
ATATAGCTCAGCCTCCAGACATGTGTCTTCAATTTAAAATAATTCAGCAATCATGTTCAACCAGAACCTGATTACACAAAATGGGACTTTTTAACTCCCAGACTTGGATCAAATTTTGAGGCCACAAAAAAGGGGGTGGTGGAGATAATATGTGCCATGTTTACATATTCCAGATACTGTGATTAAATGATCCACACTCAGATTTAACTGTTTCTTTGAGCTTATCAAGGTACCTATAACCACTTCTCACGTATAGATACTTCCGAAGCCTTTACAAGAACTTGTGTCAAAGTCCTGGCCCAAGAGGTAAAGGGAAGAAAGCTGAAAATCAGTTGAGTTCTTCTGTCTGAATATTAGAGTTTTCAAAGCTCTGTCATGTTCTCCACTTTCCTAGAGACTCGGGAAGGAGGAGCAGGACTAAGCAGAGTTGGCTCTTCCCGGCATGACAATCTGGGTAGCCTGGCATGTTGTGGTCCCGGGAAGAGGCTCTGCCCCGCCTTAGATCTGTTACCTCCCTGCCCGCTGCCTCCCTTCTCCTTTACCACTACGGCTGGTCTCCTTTCTCACAGGCAAGTTGGACTTGCACCCTTATGGGATTTCTGAGATGCTAGGAAGTCACACATCCTTCTGCTTTGATAGACTGCCCAATGTGTGAGCTGCTACCGTTAATATATTACTTCCAATCCCTTTGCTCAGAAGAAATGGTGGATATAAAAGTGTTTGGTGAATCCCAAGCAATCTCTGGTGATAAGATTGCCAGATAAAATACAAATGCTTAGGTCAATTCAAATTTCAGATACACAACAAATAATTTTTAGTATGCATATGTCCCAAATTTGCGTAAGACATACTAAAAAATTATTTGTTGCTTAACTGAAACTTGAATTTAGTCGGGAATTGTGTACTTCTACATGCTGAATCTGGCAACCCTATCTAGCTAGTGACCACCACGGTGTGCTATAAGGGTAAGGGAGCCCGTGGCTGAGAAGGATGGGAAAATCAGACTGTAACATGAGCACATCACTGCTGGAGGGCAAGGAGCCAAGTTCATTTCCCCAGAATTATTAAAGGACCTGATGGTTTACGAATCAAGCAGCCAAAACCTGAGCATACTGGAAATAAAGGGTTTTGTGTGTCTTATTTTTCAATAAGATGAACAGATTTAGTGTGAGTGATCTTCTCTTTAAACAGGTATCATCAATAAACCTGTCAACAAAAGGTTGACAGGTTTATCGGTATTTTAGGAGTTAAAAGAAGAAAGCTGGGTACCATTTAGGATACTGGGTGAGGGAAGAGTTCCTGCTGCTTTGGGTTCTGTCTTCTGCGTCTGACCTGGGTGGGGAGGTGGGAGAGGCAGGTAAGATCCGGTGGGAAGTGTGCTGGGAAAGGCGCTGCTGGTGGTGTGGGGAGGGGGGGGTGTCCACAAAAGGGGTCATCTCAAGAAATCCATTACTAACAATAAAAGAGCAAAATTTGCAAGTGACTGGCCTTTCTCTCCCATAAGTGAGAGTGGATTCAATATCATCTTTTTCCCTCACTCCACTTTTAATCACTTGCACACCAGGAGAGAAAAATAACTTGAAAGTTAACACTCTGGGGATTCTGGGTGAGTTGACTAGGTCCCCAACCATCTGTCACTCCTGTGAAAATCAACTGTCACATGTGCTGCGGGCAAAAGCTTCGGTTGAGAATCACTGCTCCCGGCTACTTCTAGGAGGGAAGCCCAGAGGGGGACCTTCTCTGCTGTCCAAGCTACCATGTCCTGCTGGTGGCCAGTCCCAAATTCCCCTCAGGTTAGTAAACCCACAGAATCAAGAAGAGAGGTTGTCTGCTCTTCTTTCTCTTCCTTTCTTTCCTCCTTGATACATTTATTTGGGGGATCTGCTTTCTGTCACACAGGCTCAGTTCCTGCCTGGAAGAGCTTAGAGTTCAAAAAAAGAGAAGGTAGTGTTGTATGAAAAGATTGAAGGGGACGGCTTGAGAGCACCAGGAGGGTCAGGGGAAAGCCGAGTAGGGAAGAAGGAGGACAAGGTTCTTGAAATGAGAGGAGGGACATAAGCTCATTACCGATAGGACCTATCGTCGGATAGAAAGCCATGACAGCTGTCCTAGGAGGCACAAAGAATTGGGCTGATGATGAAGTTTCCAAAATAAATAGTCCTCCCCACCCCTTCCTCTGTATCAGCCTTGGAAAGGCTGCTTTGGGACATTGTTCTCAGCAGCCCTTGGGTTCTTTGTCTCTGATGTAGCCACGTTTGAGAGGAAATGGAGGAACCTTCCTTTTGTTTTATTTAGAAGTCCTTGTACTGCTGTGTGGTGATACAGATCTCCTGTAGACTTCCCTGGGTCTTGAATACCTGACTTGTATTCTTCCTTGTGTGAACATTCGTAGTTTACAGATTTCCCTTTTCTTTTAGATCGCAAGTCTTGTGAAGGCAAAAGTAATACCCCATTCGTTTCTGTCCCCTAACAGTGCTTTGTGGTGTCAGACCCACACAGGGACTTGAAAAGCATTTGAATGAATAGTATTAACAGAAAAACCTTTCTTTTGCTCTGTTAAAAACAATGCTAACTAGTTCCTATGACATACTATCAATGTAACCTCAGAAACCATCTCCTCCAATTATGGCTTCAACAATGGATCAAAAATCAATTTCCCAAATAAGTTTCTTGGTAGGAAGCCCTACACCCACACAGACACACACCCTCACTCTACAGACATAAAAAAGTCATTTGTGAATTTAAGAACCACGGAATGGGGGCACCTGGGTGGCTCAGTGGGTTAAGCCTCTGCCTTCGGCTCAGGTCATGATCTCAGGGTCCTGGGATCGAGCCCCGCATCGGGCTCTCTGCTCAGCAGGGAGCCTGCTTCCTTCTCTCTCTCTGCCTACTTGTGATCTTTATCAAGTAAATAAAAAAATCAAATTAAATTTAAAAAAAAAGAACCACGGAATAACAACAATAGATAATCTACATGCTGTTATGACCTGTTTCTCAGGCCAGGGACAGTGTGAGTAAATGAAACAAACACACAGATCATTTTCAAATCACACAAGGATCCAGTACTTCTCTCTCTCTCTCTCTTTTTTTTTTTCCTGCAAGAGCTGGTAAGTGGAAAGTCAGCCAGTTTGGGAGTTTTACCTTCTCTTATTTTGCAAATTCCTCCTTTCGGTGAAAGCAGAGAAGTCGAGGATAATGTAGTATCCCGTCAAATCTAAGAGGCCATTGGTCGGAGGACATGAATCGCGTTGGGTACAACTGAACAAAAAAGGCACTGATGTGGAAACAGCCCAAATTCAGAGACAATAAGATGTTGAAAAATGCATGGCTTAGAATCTATGGAATACAGATAATTCTGCCTCTTGCTTGGCCCAGGGCTATGCATATTATAGGTGGCCAATAAATATTTGTTGAATGGGTGAGTAAGTAAAGGGGCAAGCAGAAATCCTTGGGTTCCATGATGCCTAGAGACCGCTTCCGAGAACAGTGGACCAGATCTCTTTTGCTGCTTTAAGTAATCACTGTGCAAGGACAGGGTCCCGCTCTCTGATTGCTGAAAACCGAACAAAATGGAAAGAAGCAAAAAAACTAGATTGCGGACTGCACCCCACCCATCTACCCCCCAGAGGAGCCAGGCCTTGTGTGCTATTCAGGAAGGAATAGTGAGTTTTCATCCCCAAGGGTTTTTCTTTGAACAATCAAAGAAGGGATAGTTGTGTGCAAGAGTCACACTGAAGTGTGCAAGAGTGTGCAAATGAGTGCATGTTAAGGGTTAAGGAAGGCAGATAGATATAAATACATAACTGAGAGAAAAAAAAATCTCTTTGCAAGAAGCTTGCTGGTTTAACACATCCATCGGAGAACAGCCCACACACATGACTGAGTCCTCACAGCTCAGAAATGCAGTTTGCAACTGTGTCCCCTCTCTGTGATAAATATGGGCAATATTAATGTCATCTTCTAAGCCCCCAAAAATATAGCCAACTCTGTTCAACAGAGCTGGTCAGACTATGGCAGGTAAATCATCTCCAGATCAGAAATCCATGTACACATAATCTTCGGAGCATTTGTAAAGTCTGGGGCGTGGGGGGACAGATATGGAATACTGATATGACTCATCGCTTGTCTTACTGGAGTGTGTGTGCGTGTGTTCTTTTCCACCAGTAATAAGGAGGTATTTTCTGACATGGACCTCCTTAGGAACTGGCTTTAAGTCCACCTTTTCAGGGGTCCTGCCAGAGAACAAAGAAGCTATCTTAATTAAGAGTAGAATTCGATTTTTGGAACACTGAACTACCTTCCGAAACACTCCTTTTTTCATGTACGTCTAATGCTGGTGCGAGGCCATCCTAAGACCGTTTCCGTTTTCAAGAAGATATTCATTAAGTGAAGGCATGAACAAATGACCTTGAGAAGCAGACACCTGCCACCTCAGGGTTTCGGGCAGAGGCCGTGGGCGGTACCGCCCAGGGGCGGGTGGGCCTCCCCCGTGCACACTAAACACCTCAGAGAAGGGCTGTGCACCAGAAGGAATTCCTGGTCTAACAGCAGGAGAAGTGGTGGGTTTCAAGGGCTTTTCAAATTCTTGTGCTTGTGTCTCCCCTGATAGGATTTTGAAACTTGTGTACCCTGGTCACACGGTTAGGCTGACATCTAAATGGTTTCATCCCAAATTGTAACGGTTACAGAGGACAGAATTTCTGGCATGTTTTAAATACTGACATTAAAAAATAAAACTGTTATATTATCCTTTTTTTAAAAAGATTTTACTTATTGATTGATTGATTGAGAGAGAGAGAGAGAGAGAGCACATGCCAAGGGGAAGGGGCAGAGGGAGAGGGAGAGTCCCAAGCAGACTCTCCGCTGAGCCCAGAGCCAGGCATGGGGCTCCATCCCAGGACCTTGAGATGATGACCTGAGTCAAAAATGAGAGCCGGCTGCTTAAATGACTAGCCACCCAGGTGTCCCTACAGTATCCTTTTAAATGTATCGACAGAATCTAAGAACCAGAGCAGGTGATACCCAGCCCACTATTTTTTTTTTTTTAATGCGGAAACTCTTAAAATTTTATGTTTCTTTGCTTTCCTAAGTTTTCATAATTCATTTATTTTCTACTCACCCTCCATAATTTCACCCTAATAGAATGGATTTTTATGCTTAAATGTCATGTTATTGAATACTCTGTTTTACTTTTTTGTAGCAAAAATATGTATGTAATTTGAAGTGGTTATTTTTATTCATTCTACCTCTAATGCTGTATTTTAAAAAACTCTACCATTGATATTTAACAAATAACAATCTATCCTTACAAACTTTGCTTTAGATGATTAAACACAAAAAGTAAAAGTTACTGAATATTCACCTTCTTAATGAAATAGAAGAGGTGTTTGGTTTAATCAGAATTCAGATAAAGTCATACGTGGCAATAGTTTGATGTTTCTTAAGTCTCTTTTAGTCTTTAAATCTCAACTTCTCTCGCTCTCTCTCTCCAATTTATGAAATATATCAGGTACCTTTCTCCTGAATTTCCTGTAAATTATTAGTTAAATCCAGAAGTTTGACCAGATTCAAATTCAGCTTTTTAGCAACGATGTTTTATTTTGGCCAATGATACTTCTTTTGTGTACCTTTCCTAAGGTTTTAAATTTCAGTGTATATCTGCCTTTCTATCCAGGCTACAAAGGCGGGTAAGCACATATCCTCATATCAAAAAGATGGAAGATAATGACAATAGGATTCGGATAGATGGTCCTTGGCAAAAGGAAATTGGGGCAACCCACTAAGGGCAAGGCCATGAAGCACGTAGATCATAGAGGGTTTGGTCATCCCAAAATGAAGAACCTATCCAGCTGTGCTGCTGGCAGACAGTAGGGAGACCATGGACAAGGTGATGGAAGAAAGCAGCTTTGATGGCCAAGCTCAGCTTCCTGACCAACTACAGAGGTAGGGCCTCTAGTCTACTTTCACTGTATATTTCCCCAAGTCTGAAAAGTAATGAAGCGGAAGACCCCAAGTAGTATAAAGAATGGTGGCACTGCCATCCCAAGCCCATAGAGCGGTCATACTGTGGGGTGGCATGGCATATAAAACATATCTGGGGGGGGGGAATGGGCTTGTCTACTAGAGTTTCCTCAACAGCCTTAGTTTCAGACATGCCTGTTGTCCTAAATGCACACATCTCACGAGACGAGCATTCCTCTCAGATTGTATAACTGGATGCTTTAAGAAGAGCAAAAACATCTCCTGGACCAAAACTTGATAGACACTCTATCTCTATGGGCTCCATAAGCCATATTGCTTGGTTCTTTCCTTCATATCCCTTCCTCCACACATACTTCCTCCTCTTTGGGCCTCTGGTGGCCATTCCCTAAGTTTTCAAGGGAAAATTTGAAGATTTGTATTTTTTTTTAAAGATTTATTTATTTATTTGTCAGAGAGAGTGAGCACAGGCAGACAGAGTGGCAGGCAGAGGCAGAGAGAGAGAAGCAGGCTCCCTGCCGAGCAAGGAGCCCGATGCGGGACTCGATCCCAGGATGCTGGGATCATGACCTGAGCTGAAGCCAGCGGCTTAACCAACTGAGCCACACAGGCGTCCCTGAAGATTTCTATTTTAATAAGGATTGTTGTGTTCTGAGCTGAATCCTTGATCTCCTGCTAGCTCTGCCTTATAAGAGTTTCAAAAGCTATCCCCAAATTGCATGAGAGATCATAGAACCTACAGAGAATATCAATGTGTGGATATACGAACTACATACACTTTTCAACTATTTGGATAAAATGTTCTGTAGCAAGAGAAGATAAAGAAGGAAGAGAGGAAAGGGAGATGGAGGTCTACAAGGAGGAGCGAGACGAAAGGAGACAGGGAATTTGTGGTTAGATGCAGTAATGATCCTTATACCTTCGACCTATTTCCTCCACAGGCAGTTGAATGATTTCAGTGTCTGACTTCAAGAGAAGGGCTGAGTCTCCCGGTATTCTGGTGTTTCCAGCAGCCAGGTTGGGTCAAGACAGGCATTCAGGAGGGCACCCCGAGGGGTCTAACTTGAAGGGCTCAAGCCTAGCTCTCCAATGCTTCCTGGAGCACTTGGCCACACTTGGCCTCTCTTCCTGAAATACCATGGTAGGAGGGGCACCTGGGTGGCTCAGTGGGTTAAAGCCTCTGCCTTCAGCTCAGGTCATGATCCCAGGGTCCTGGGATTGAGCCCCGCATAGGGCTCTCTGCTCAGCAGGGAGCCTGCTTCCTCCTCTCTCTCTGCCTGCCTCTCTGCCTGCTTGTGATCTCTGTCTGTCAAATAAATAAATAAAATCTTAAAAAAAAAATAAATGAAATGAAATACCATGGTAGGAAATCACCCTTTGGAGCAATGAGTGCCCTGGGTTGTAATGCCAAAGCCCTAAGAAAAGTATTGCAGCAAAGTTTTGCAACTGCCTATACCTGCCCTCCAACTAGAAGGTGAGACCCCAGGGCTGAAAAAGTAGAAAAGTGGAAGGTCATTTGGGCTACGGGCTCCTTGTTGCGATGCCACACATCAGGATGGGCCCACCGTGAGCTGAGAGCATGAGAGCCTGGGTGCGGGCAGGGCTCTGAAAAGGCCACCAGAGACACAGAGGACCAAGCCCCACGACCTCTGAGCAGGTGATCTGGACCAGAGGGCTTAGGGCACAGATCATCTTCTTGGTGAGGTGGCACAGAGATCACTTAGCTTTTGAATGAGTTCATTAAATGCAGTAAATAAACCAAGAATCTAATAAAATATCAAAAAAATGAAGAAATTGAAATACAATATCTGAGACTTTCCCAGTAGGACAAACACTGTTATTTCATAGAAGAAAGAACATTTCTTGTCCTTTCCTCTTGCCCTTGATAATTTTAAAAGAACAAGAGCCTACCATCTTGGAATAAGTGACATTGCCTCCCAAGAAAGGACATTCACAAATTTATAAGCACACACACACACACATTATACCCTGCCACAAAAATAATTTTGTGGGTCTGTGAAAGCTTTGTTTATGAACTGATATTTGGAAACTACTGGCTTAGAGAACATAGTTATCAATTATAGTTTCTGAATACATCCCATACCATGATGTAGAGGCATGTCCAAATTATATGTATGAAATATATGTCATCCTAGGAGATTCTTTCGTAAAATCACTCTTAACTCTTACTATGGTAATTTAATACTACAATGTGTCCTATTGTAAGTCATTAAAAGTAGTTTGTCTTTCAATAATAAACTCACAATATTCATGATATTTGCCTCATAATATTCAGCAGGTGTGACAATGTGATGGCACTTTTGCTCCGATATTGTAGGAAGGTCAAGTCAAGGTGAAGCTGAGGAAGTTATCTTTAGCCCGAGGAGCTGGCCCTTTCTTTGTGTCCTTTCCTCCTGCCCCATGCTACAGAGGAGGTAGATTCATGCCCGGGCCACTGGAAAGTTAGCTGCTTGTGTTAGCTAAGCGGTGATTATGACCTCCGAAAATGGGCTAGGATGGCGCTCAGCTGGGGAGGTAAGAAAGGCTGAGTTGGTGTAATGAGTATTCTGTTGAGAGTGTGTGGAAGATCCAGACCCTTGCTATGTGTCCTGTCCCCCATGGCCACAGAGGCCCCCTGCAGCCCACATGAACAGCGTGACCTCCCCCCTCCCCCCATTTCACTCTGCAACACAATGACCCTCTCCCTTCCCCTGGGGTCTGAACTACAGAAGGCTGGGGTGTGCCTGAGGGTCACTGACCTGTGCGCCTGGTGGTATAAAGGGGTACATGGTGCATCTGAAGCATGGTAGGCTACTCCCACAGAGGTTGTGTGGGCTCCCCATGTCTTGAAGGAAATGTTCCAGGCCCAAGGCCCATTCTTCTGTGGCCAAGCAGGGGTTGAAAGACAGCATGCGCAAGACTGCCTTTCCCAGCGCTGGGCTGTATTCTGAGGAGTAGCAGAAACAAAGCTGAGACAGTCAGAAGGGGCAGGATCATAGCAGGCCTTGGTGCAAAGTGAGGGGTTTGGGCACTCTTCTGTAATCACCGTGGCAGCTCAGAGAGGCCTTGGGACAGAGGAACTCCATGGTTAGATCAGGGACTCTCGAGCCAGGCTCCCTGGGTTTGAGTTCTAATTCTGCTACTCAGTACTATGCGACCTGGGACAAAATATTCAACCTCTCTGTGCCTCAGTTTCCTCCTCTATGAAATGAGAAGGATAGCAACAAGTCCTAGTGTCTGAGTCTTTCATGGGGATTAAATGAGTCTATAAGTAAAGTACTTGGAAGGGTGCCTATCCCCTTGTAACCACGTGTCACTGGAAGGAAATTAAGGACCAAGTCACACGATATTCTGTGGCTTACGGTCTGGCCAGCCACCTCTTGCTTCTTAGCCTCAGTGGCCTCCTCTACAGAAGGAAGAGATCGAATGAGATGCTCTCAGGCCTCCTGGCTCTGATATTCTCTGGGTATAGTGACAACGCAGGGACAGGCTTGCATTTGAACTTCAAAATGCACCTCTGTCCCTCACCCTGCCCTGTTTGGAGGGGGAAGACTGACAGCCCAAATGGAACCAAAGCTCTCTAAGCAACAGAGCTCACCCAACTGTCAAGTGTAATCCAAAGAACTCTCATGAGGAGCCATCTTTGAGTCTCAGAGAAAAGAAAGCAAAGCTGTGTGATAGCTTGTGAATTTATACAAACCAGGTCGCCTCCTGCCCTGCTTTCTGAGCATCTCAAACCAAATGAATTCCCCATGTCAGCAGAATTTTACCTATGTTATGCACAAGCACATCACCCGAACTGGAGCAAAGACATAAATAATGCAAATGGAGCATCCTTCTCAGCCCGGGCCAGATGAAGTGAGGGTGGGGGCCACAATTAGCTCACGGGGCCCTGACAACGGCCTGTGGCAGGACATTTGCGAGGCAGGGATACTGGGCTTCCAAAAGCAGAAGGACCAGGAAGCACTGGGCTGGCCCTGAAACAAAGTAGGGAGAGAGAGAGAGAAGCAGAGACTCAGAAAGCAGGACAGAGAGAAGGAGTGTGCAGGGGTGGGCCCGCACTGGTGTGGAACAAGGACAGAAGATGGGGAGTACCACCCTTTGAATCCTCGCCATGGCATTTCCATCAAGCTGTTGGTTCTGCTTGAGCCGAAATTACAAAGGACTGTGAATTATACATGGAAAATTGTCTGGGCTGGTCCCTTAGCAGATGGGAAAACCGTGGTGGCAAATGAAATTAGCAGGCTGCCTCGTGGAACGAGCTCCTGCCTTTTCTCCTTGGTGTTTGCAGAGTCTGCATGGGGTAGAAATGCCAGGACCGTCATTGGGAGGTTTTTTTGTTTTGGTTTGGTTTTTTCCATTGTGAACAAAACCACCATAAGAAACAACAAAAAACCCCCAAAAACATGAAGCAAAAATTTTATCCCTTTTGCAGATTTAAGAGACAATTTCCCTTTCCCAAGAAATTGCCAACTAGTTTTAATTCTCAGAGGCTTGGGTTGGAGTGAGTGTGAGACGAGGCTGGCAGATTTCTCTGTCCCCACAGAGGGGGCACCATGAAATACACAACCCCCCTCTAGAGAGGTTGGCACTGGGCACAGATGGAACAACAGAAAGGAGAGAAAATCAGCTGTCCCAGGAGGGGAGCCTGCTCACTTCCTCCAAAAACTAGTGGTTTCTGTTGAAATAGCAGCTAACCACCATTCTTTAGAGGGTTCCAAGTGAGCCAGAGAGCTTAGGGAGCTACAAACCGCCCCCACAGCAAAATCCCAAAGAGAACGGCACTCACCAAATAGTGGGAGGAAGGCAGATGGGGAGCGCTCAGAAACCACCCTCCCTTGATTAGCAGGCTTCTGGGGAGTCAGCTAGGATTTCCATAAAGTCTGGGCTTTTTGGAAATCAGTTCACTAGGCTTGTATCCTAGGGGGAGACATAACCCAGCAGACAGATACTCAAAATCATAATAATCATTAAAACAGCTATAATAATAATGCTAATAAGATTGGTTACAATCCTAAATACAAGTGTAATAAAAGCTGGTACTTATTTAATGCTTACTATGTGCTCACCACTGGGTTAAGCACTTGACATGCATTTTCTCACTTAATCCTTAAATAAGACTTTGAGGTTGATGTTATTGTTGGTGTCATTTTAGAGGTGATGAAACGGTGGTGCAGAGAAAAGAAATGTCTTGCAAAGGTCATGGTGGTGGATTGATTGCCAAAGTGATCGCCATTCTTCACGCTTCCCAGGATCCACAGCCCACACACACTCTGCAATATGATTTTGCAGCTTTTGACTGGTTTCTTGGCTTGCTTTTGGCCATTAGAATGAGGTTTTGCTGATAGTGTCCCGGTGCTGAGCCTGGACCTCCATCACGGCCTTCCACTCTTTTTCTTGGAACTCACGCGAGCCGTCGGGTGAGCCAACCCAGACAAGCCTGCTGGAGGATGAGGGGCTACGTGAAACAGAGATAGGCCATCTCAGCTGACACCAACCCACCCCAGCCAGCCTCCGGCAGATACCTGAAAGAGTCCACATAAGCCTGGCCCAGATTAGCAGAACCACCAAGCTGATCTGTTGGCCAGGGAGCAATAATAGATGGTTGTTGTTTTAAGCCATCAGTTTTGGGGGTGGTTATTACATAGTAATTAACAACTGCAACAATGGCCTGAGTAATCCTAGTGTTCCAAACCAGGTTTCTTTACTCCACAAAATCCTTTGCCTTTTAACTTCTGATTTCTAGTGACATACCACCATGTTCCCTGCTTCACTCACCAACATCACCTTCTCCAGTTATACCTTTCTCTGTCCAGTAGTTCTAGCAGCAAACATTCCCGATTGCTGGTGAGGGAGCTGGGAATCTTGACTGAAAAAGCCAGCAATGGCAACGGTGACCCTTTCATTGGCCATTGAACAGGAGTGATCCCGTGACCCATTTTTGACTATGAGACAGAAGGATGAGCCAACTGAAGGGCTATAGGGACAGATTTCCTTTTTTCTGGGCATAGAAACACCAGGACATACAACCTTTTTCTGATTTTGTTTGCTGCCCACCATCTTACAACAATGACAGTGGTCCCCTGAGGCTGAAGCCAACGGAGGATGGCAGAACACGGACACTGAGGTCACTGTGATCACTCAGAGACAGAACCATGCTTGGGATCCATAGAGTTTTTCCTTTAAATTTTCCCTTTTCTTTCAGCCAGTTTGATTTTTTTTTTTAAACTAGTAACTGGAAGCTACCCAATGGATAGAGTTCTAATTTTCAAATAAAAGGATGCAGCCATCTGGTTGTTGAGTCCTGTGTTCCTACAGAAACCAAAGTAAAAGTTCGGAGGATACTGAAGCTGATTCCCAGGAAGGCCGACCTCAGTTCGTGGGAGCCCCGTATTTCTGACCCATATCTGCTCCTTTGGGCCAACTTTAGCAGTAAGAGGTTGCCTTGAGACTCAGAACAGCATGGCTGCAGGATGGGCATTAAGTGAGAAGACTTGGGGGAAGTTCTGGGGAGCATGACTGAAGTGTGTCCAGAGATCAAGGGCCACTACAGATGTTCCACATATGCTCAGAAGCTGACCTATCAAAACATAGGGCCACTGCAGTGCTGGGACAGGGGAACTTGAGGGGATCATGGGGAAGTTGGGGGTCACTGGGTGGGAAGGATTCTTGAGGAGGGGTCAGGGCAGAAAATGTAGAAGATGGATACTGTGGGGCAGGCGGATCGGCAGTCAGGACAGCATGCGTTTCACTGAGGCATACCAGACAATTCTATTCTAATACATACAACATTCTACATGCCTCTGTCTGCTCTGCCAGCTTGTGGACCCCAGAGGCCAGAGGCACTGTGATATTCATTTGCATATCCCTAGCACAGAGGCCATCTCAACGCAGTTGGGTGAATTGAACAGAATCAACAGTATAAACTTCGAAGACCCATTCTCTTCATCTAGTCCAGATTCTGAATAAAGAGGAATCTGACTGGTCACAGCCATTTTCCTCTGAAACAATTGTTTCTTTGGAGCAGAGTTATGGAGAGTTAAGGTGACCTCTGACGGTCCGACCTCCTTCTCCTTGAGATGGCTCAAGATTAAACTCTCTCACCGAGGAGAGCAGATGGCAGAGGGAGCTTGGAGGGGAGAGGGCAGCCCCCTGTGTCTTGCAAGCTATGGAACATGCTGTGCCTCCATCATCATGAGTGATTCAACAGTTCTCATTTGACTGAGAAAGAGTGCAAAACCCTGCTCCAGACAACCTTGCCCTGGGAACTCCGCGAATAAGCCAGTAATCCCAGGACGTGGACACTGTCTGGTTTGTGGCGGCACCGCTGGGTCCTATTCATCTTTCTTTTCCCCAACACCAATCATGGCAGAGGCTCCAGGGCCAGCTGCTGGGAGCCGGAGTCGGGGAATGAATGAATGAGGGCACCCTCCTCTGCAAGTAGTTTTGAAATACAGACATGAAATGAATTTCGGAGTCAGAGTAATTTGGGTTCACATCCAGGTTTTGTCACTCAATGGCCACTGACTTCAGGCAAACTCCTTAGCTTAGGTAAAGTTCCATTGCACATGTACAAATAGGTATAATAAAACCAAGGTCAAGGGCTCACGACTCATGTCAAGTGCCTAGGACAACACTCGACAGTGCTCGATGATCTGCAGCTACTCCCCTTCTGTCTTCGTTTTCTTCCTTTTTCATTTCACATTTTTAGAAATATTATTAATGCCATTAATACTATTATGCTTAAATTCACTAAGTGATACTCACTGCTTATATTAGAACTGCTGAGTTTGAGGGTTTTATTTTTTGGGTTTTTTTCATCTAAACCATGTCAGGATAAATCAGCATAAATGTTCTCTCTGAACAGTCTTTGTTGCCCATTTACAGCCATTTCATTCGCATCCACTAAGGGGGAAGAGCCGTTGGAGACCAGCCCGAGAAAGCATGTAAGGTGCACACACGATGGGTACCAACTTTCGTTGCTCTTCTCCCTCATAATTTGAACTGGGCACTTAGGGTGTGCCGGGCACAGTGCAAAGCTTATTATTCACATCTCCTTCCTAATCTCCCCCACAACAGGGAGGTGGGTATCAAGGTGATCGTCAATGTACAGATGAGGAAACAGAGGCCCAAAGAGGTACACGCGGAGATCAAGGGGGTGAAAGTAACAGAGCCAGTGTCACGAACGCCCCCTTCCAGCCATTCTTTTCTGCCCTGAGGCGTAGTGCACTTTGGTTTTGTGCCATTAGCTCCACCCCTAACTCCAATGAGTAACTCTAATTGGCTTAAACCAACCATGGAAAGCCTGTCCTTTCTGCATGGCGATTGGCTCAGGTAAACCAGATGTAACCAATCAGTGCAGGGCATATCCCCTAGCCAATCATATTGAAGTGGCTGACTTCTTGCCCTGCTTGTGAGAACCAATTCTACCTTCTATTCTCATCTGGCCCCTCATGAGGAAGCCCGCAGGAAACATGTAGCCAGTCTTGCAGCCTTGAGGGGAATTAGGAAATCAGTCTAAGGATGAAGCTGAAACAGTAGGGTGGAGAGAAGAACTGCTGATGTCCTCGAGCCCCTAGATCAATTGACTCAGAAGCCTGCTCTGCCTCTTGGACTAATATGAGCCATTAAATTTCCTTTGCTCTTATCCCAGTTTGACTTGGTTTTTCTGTTACTTGCAACCAAATGCATTCTAAATGATACGGCAAGCATCAAACCCAGGTCTGACCCCTGACCAGTGCACACCCTCCACGTTACACTCCTTTCTGTTTCACTAGGTCATTGTCTTGAAACTCACATCTTTATCAGCAGCCTGGTAGTCTCACTGTGTCTCAGCCAGTCTGTCGCATTTCTGGGACTGCTAGTTTTCTGGCCCCAAGGCCAAGGCCCTGGGAGGTAGCTGATGATGTAAAGTCTCTCTTTCAAATGAGGGACTGGAGCCATTTGAACAAAGCTGATGGCTACTTCTGGATACAGGGTAATGAAAACCTCTTCTTGGGCGCCTGGGTGGCTCAGTTGGTTGAACAACTGCCTTCAGCTCAGGTCATGATCCCGGAGTCCTGGGATCGAGTCCCACATCAGGCTCCCAGCTCCACGGGGAGTCTGCTTCTCCCTCTGACCTTCTCCCCTCTCATGCTCTCTCTCACTCTCTCTCTCTGAAATAAATAAAATCTTTAAAAAAATTAAAAAAAAAAAAAAGAAAACCTCTTCTTGGGGTGACTCCAGCCAAGGAGGGGTTTAGAGAAGAACAGACTTTAGTGGGGACTAGAAAAGCAAACAGCCATGGCAGTTGTCAGGCCCTGACATATTGAACACGGAAAAATGCTAACCTCCTCTAACTACAATTGAATTCGTACAAGTGCTTAGAAAGAAGACCAAATTTATCAGTTTGAAGTGCAAAATATTAGAAAATAAATTACTGCTAGTAAAATTGTAGAGCTTTCAGGCGATCTATTTGAAAAGACAGTTGGCCAAGTCAATTTGAGACCCATTCATCAAGCGTTGAAATCGTGGAGACCCCATCACATGGGTTTCTGTCTAGCCAGCCCAAGAGGATCCTAGAATTTAAGGTCAAGAACAGCTAAATCCTGACAGAAATCAGATCATTCATTAGAAATTCTAATAAAAATATTTGAAGAGGTAAAAGAAAATGTCAGCCCAAGTAGCTGAGATAAAAGGTTATTTTTTGTTTTTGTTTTTGTTTTTGTTTTGCTATCCCTTTTCCTTAGGGGATTGCTCTTGGTCTCCACCTGCAGACATAGTCCTGCCCCAAGTTACTAAGCCCAGGTATGAAGTTAGTTTTCCAGACCAGGGATCAGGTGACTCTGTGACCATAAAGAATTACCTATGCTGGGCTCTTGAGTCTTCTTGGCTTCCTGCAATTGAGGGGCCCATGTTGATCTCACCCAGAAGCATCCAACCTTCCTGTTTACATGCTTTGACCCTTGTAGAGGGTTGGACATCCTAAATTCTGGCTGATCAGTTTCTTTTTCCAGGCCTCCAGCCTCAAAAAAGCCTGATCTCCTTGGCCCTTGGGCTGAGCCACTCCACTGGGGTGTGGTGCCACACCCAGGGCCCATCTGTAAGCCTTGTCTGTTTCCTCTGGGCCTCCCCAGGCAGAGGGCACTGGCCCAGACGTGGCCTCCTCCTCCTCTTCCCACCTGCCTCAAACTGTGTGGGAAGGAATGCTCTGACTCATTCGTGTATTAACCACTTTTTAAAAAAAATTAGGCAGTATGGCATGATGGTTTAGAGTGGCGCTTCTCAAACTATGTATGGCGAACAGCCTGGGTTTTTCTTTTCCATCTGTTGCAGAATGAAATGTGGGCTCCCTGTACATATCCAGCCTGTAGCTTGTACATATGTGAGTCACAGTGTAAAGCTGACAGCCCGGAGCTCATCTCTACCCTATTCAGTGAGATATGCCCACTGATCATGCCCTTGGACATCACAGTAATGTCAAATTATAAAAGACTCCCAACTGCTTCCTTTCCGTTTCTGTACTCATCTTGTCACAGACCAGCAATGAAGAGTTCACATCTGCTGTTGGCATTCTGAGTAACATTGATTTACAACATGTTTCTCAAAACCTGGTCCCTGGACCGGCAGCATCAGGATCACCTGAGAACTTGCTACAGATGCAAATTCTCAAGCTCCCTTCCAG
Source organism: Taxidea taxus jeffersonii (assembly GCA_003697995.1). Classification (NCBI taxonomy): domain Eukaryota; kingdom Metazoa; phylum Chordata; class Mammalia; order Carnivora; family Mustelidae; genus Taxidea; species Taxidea taxus. The sequence continues at coordinate 28,237 of RCUC01132725.1, forward strand.
ACCTCAGGAACCAGAAAGTCTGGGGATGGAGCCCACAAAGCTAGACTTTTAC
>RCUC01132726.1:0-43651 GCA_003697995.1 Taxidea taxus jeffersonii
ACAGATATCTAGACACACATTCTGAGGCAGTGGCTGCTAGACCCAGCACTTGAAGGTAAGCACTAGACTGAAGAAAGGGTGTAATTCTGGATATATGGTGTGGTGGGTTTTGTGTTTTTTTTTTACCCCCAATAGGTAGGTTGCCAAAAAATTTTAACTTTCTCCACTTGGACCAGTTTAGGAAAGTATCTGTGGCTTCTGGAGACCAGAAATAGGAGAATTACCATGACTTTATTCTAAGGACTTTTAAGATAGTGACAGCACCAGTAGAATAGCTCACTGAAACTAGGTAGAAATGATCCCCTTTCTGATTGAATCACAGAGCTACAAAGAATTGAATCATCCCCAACTCTGACTCTTAATTGTCAAGGGAGACCTAATGTGAACACGAAGCCTTGAATGATGGTCATATCAGCCCTCAAAGGCCGGGCCCAGAGCTTGCAGCACCTTTGAGGGGCACAGAATTCATGGTACACGTGAGCACACTTTGGAGACAAGATGGGGGAAGCAGAGGGTGTTCTGGCAATAATTACTGTGCTATACCAGACACAGACCAGGGCTGCCCAGGCAAGTCATGAGGTGTTGCTCTGTCCATATGTGCTCACACAAGACGTTGCAAACACAGTTACCTGCCAGATCCAGGCAGGTAACACACTGGCCCCAACAGGGGCTGCCCATCTACACGGAGCACCTGCCGCTTCCTTCCAGACAACTATTCCCCTGCAGGAATCCCACCTATAGCTGCCAAATCTTCCTATTAAAAAGAAAGAAAGAAATCAATATTTATATGTGCACTTTAAATTTCCAAATGTTGCCCACAAATTGAAACACTCAAAATATCACAAAGACCAAACAAATTCCCATAATTTTAGCTGGGAGGTCACCAGTATTTGGCCTCTTTCTTGGGAATGAAGAGACGTGCTTTTGCACCAAGGAGTAAAGAACAGAAAGGTATATGCAGTTTCAAAATTCATGAATTAATCTCTTAATTAAAAATGGTAGGGGCGCCTGGGTGGCTTAGTGGGTTAAAGCCTCTGCCTTTGGCTCAGGTCATGATCCCAGGGTCCTGGGATCGAGCCCCGCATCAGGCTCTCTGCTCAGCAGGGAGCCTGCTTCCTCCTCTCTCTCTCTCTGCCTGCCTCTCTGCCTACTCGTGATCTCTGTCAAATAAATAAAATCTTTTTAAAAAAAATAAAAAATAAAAATAAAAATAGTAACAGATGAAACACTACCCTTTTTCTACTCTCTCAAAGGGCAGTGTGGAGCCTCCAGGGGCTCAGGTTTCTCCTGATTCACTGATCTCGTGGCTGGGCCTCTTGCCTGGAAACTGAAGTGTAAGCTGTGGCCCTTTGCCCACGGAGGCTCCATGGTGCCCACCCTGCTCTGTGTAAGACTGACCCCGGAAAGCAGCAGAAACAGCAGAAGGGAGGAAGGGCAGCTGGGTGGAAATCTCTTGAGCACAGCCCAGCAGAGGGGAGGTTGTCCTTCTGTCCTGCTCATCCTGCCAGCCCCATTCCAGGTCTCCAGCCTGGGGGTGGCCCAGGGGAAAGGTGGAAGGTCAGGACACAAACCTGCCACTGCCCCTTGGGTCACCCAGGCCTCACCTTCCAGCTAGTAGGGCTACTCTCCCTCTGGTGGGCACAGCCTGCCCTCCTGTACCCTGAAGGCAGCTGCTGTCCACCTGGGGAAGGCCATGCTGGGCCTTGCCTCAGAGATTCAGCAGCAGCTGTCAGCCAGGGGGCAACAGTGGGCCAAGTTTGTGGGCTGGGCTGGGCTGGGACTCAGGCCTTTCGGCTGCTCTGTCCATGCGGGGTGGGGGGGGGGGGGGGGGGGGGGGGGGGGGGGAGGGGGGGGGGCGGAGGGGGCGCCGGCTATGACACAGCCAGCTCAAGGACTCTAGGGCTGTAACCTCCAGCCTCCAGGTGACCTTCAGAAGAACCTGGACAGGCCGGAGGACCTGGAGCTGAGAAGTAGGACATGCATACCCTCTGCCCCTCTTTCCCAAATGGGCACCCCAGCTGCAAGGTTCCAGTCACTCCCCTATATCCATTGATCATGAGGGAAGAGCCTAGAGCCAGAGCTTTTAAACACCATTAAAGAGCTAAGCTAAAAAATCTCAGGAAACTCCAAATAGGGCCTCCTCATCCAGACTGTCAGGAGAATGAACAGAAAGTTCCACTACCATTTCTGTTCCCCCCGGCTGGGGCTGGTCATCAACATCCTGTACAGGCTCCCAGTGAGGGCTGCCTTGAAGTGGGAGGGGGCAGAGCAGTGGGAGTCCGGGGTGGGGTGTCAGGGGTGGGAAGACCAGCACAGCAGAAGCGCAAATTCAAAAATCTTCATTTACCCCAGACTCTTTCCTTGTAGTATAATTCCAGTGTTCTGAACATTAAGAAATAGATATTTGTTTTTAAAAATGGTAACAGAATATATCTACAGGTAAATCTCACTTTGCTTTCTCTAAAATCTGTGATTTCCTTTCAAGGCTCTTTCGGCTGTTGGGCTGGTTTTAGCCATCAAACTAACTGGAGCTTAGTTTCCATCACAACGGAGTGAGCAGGAGTGAAATCTTGTCTGGAGGTTGTCCTTGCCTTCTTCGTATTCTCCATGGCTGCCCAGCAGACTTTCTCCATATTACGTCAGCCCATGCCGTGTGGGCCACTGGTAGCTGCACAGGATCATGGGGAAGAGGGAGCCATGCGGCTATGGTGGGCTTGTGCAAACATGACCCCACTGGGCTGCCCACACTGTTGCCCCAAACAAATGAGGGTTGTCAGCAAGGAAGAAGAGAAGAAATGATGTCAGCTCAATCAATAATGTCTGCCATGACTACACACTTCACCCATTCATTTATTCATTCATAAATAAATCTTTTTTGAGGGCTTATTAAGTTCTGGCCCTGTGCTAGGCCTTTGGAGTGCATGAGTAAACAAAAGAGGCAGAGACATCTGACCTCCCAAGGAGCTTACATTCTTGGAGGGGTGAGTGCAATTTTTAAAATGAAGCTTTATAGTAATTTTAGAAGTTGACAAATGCTTTTGAGGGAAAATACAGTAGAGGAAAAGGATAGAGAATGATGGGACTTGGTGTCGGGTTGCAGTTAGATATTAGGTGATCTGGGAAGGGCTTACCAAGAAGGGGTGTTTGATCAAAGACCTAGAAGAGATAAGGGAACAAGCTGTGAATCTAGGGGTGGGGGAGGGGGAGAGAAGCATTCCAGGCAAATGGAACAGCCAGTGCAAAGACTTTGGTGTGAGAGTGGCCTCTACTTGGTTGTGAAACATGAAGGCCAGGATTGATGGAAAGTATTGAGAGCCTGGAGAGAGTAGCAAAGGGGAACCAGAGCAGGATGTGGAAGCCCACTGTGCATTACAAGGCCATCATTAAGAACTGGCTTATACTGTGATGGCAATTGAAGGAAGGGTTTTAGGCAGGGGAGTTACATGATCTGACTTGTGCTTTCCTGGGATCATTTTGGCTGCTGTGTTAAGAATGAGCTGTAGAGGACAAGGGTGGAAGGCCTAGACAAGAGATAATTGACTGCTTCAACCGAGGTAGCAATATTCTGCAACACATTAAAAAACAAGAGAGCAATAATACAGAAAAGCAGAAAGAAGTCAGAAATTTCTCTTCCCAATGTATTTATCCCTTGCTGCTAATAAAGTGCAGAAGCCAGAAATTTAAAGAGTAGTGGCCTTTTTCATTCTCATTTTCTCTCATCTAATACCAGTCTTAATTATGTCCTATTAAAGTCAATGCTTGAGCTACAAGGCAACCATGTATGAATGTATATATTTCCTTCCCCTCCGGTTTGCAGAGCTCCTGATCAATGAACACATTTCATGCAAACAAGAAAAACGTGAGGGACTCGGTATGATACTTTGTTTCTGGATAAAGTTACTGAATTAAAAATAAATGGGAATGATCATATTTTCTTTTTGGTTTTAATAATCAAGGCTTAATCCAAGAAACCTGCTTACGTAGATGTTTTTGTTCAGTAATCATTTGTTATCATCCTTATTGAAAGATGTAGCTTTGGATAACTGGGTAGACTCTGGAGAGATGAAATGAAGGAGGGAGCAGATGGTGAATGGGAATGGTCGGGAGAAAAAGGAGGAGAATGGGGAGTAAAAGGTCCGTAGATGGTAGCATTTTTGACCCTGGAGCAGGGCCCAAAAGAAGAAAGAATGAGCTAATGCTTTTCCAGCCTCATCTGCTGACCCCACCAGACTTAGAGATGTCCTTTCTTGTCCATAGGGTTTTTGGCTGACCCAGGGTGCAGATCACAATTTTGGTGTCACCTCTGGGGAAGACCATGGGCAGGTCACGTCTTCTTCACATCCGAGGCCAGATGCTTGATGTGTAAAGAAACGTCTTGTACAGGTAAATGCAGTTTGTTGAAATTCTATAAATCATAGTGAGGTTGATAATGCTACAGAATCAAACATGTATATCTGTACACTTGCTTTCATCCTTTCCCCTGGTTCACTCGCTCTGACACCCATTCCCTCCACATTCTAGTCCTGCATTTTCTTTTCTGTCATTCTGGCATATACTCACCCTTCAATTGACTACCGTGATCATCTTACCACTAAATATCACAATGATGTATTCTATGTAATTGTCATTAACCCAAATGTAAAAGGTGATACTGTCATAAATATTGCAGACATTTTTAACCAGAACAAATCCGGGGCAGTACTGGGTCTACTCTCATTCTGCAAATGGGTAGACAGAGGCCTGAGGCCATAAATGACTCTACCAAGGCCACAAAGTGATTTCGGGACAGAAGGCAGGATGACACCGAGTGGATTCCTGAATTTCACTCATTAGGAGGTTTTAGTTTTAAGCTTTTCAGTGAGGTGCATTTTCTGAACTTCTATTTAAATCTCAGATGTATTATTGTTTTCTCCAGAGCAATGCTGCTGGTTCCTTGTAACCCCTCCCCTTCTTACCATGTTGAGATACGTTATTTAATTTCAAGATTTTTCAGCTTTCCTCTGCGGCAAAAGAAATGGTGGTGACGACACTACAAAAATTTTTGGCCATTCTTCAAAACCAAAATCTTACCAGTCACAGCCCCACTACTGTAACAGAATTATGTTCCTTGTTGCATACCTTACTTCTTTCGCCATATAATAACTTATTTTTACTTAATTGAAGTCATAATGACTCTGCCATTTTATATTCAGATAGTCTTCCTTACCAGTCAATCATAAGCCTTTTTCTATTCTGTGTAATCATCTCAAGCATTTGCTTCTGATTAATACATATCAATATTGTAATACATACGGAAACTACTGAAATTTGTTGAAAAGGGTATCAGCTATAAGCTGACTGCCCTCGGAATAACTGATGCATTTTCCCAGTCTTCATAGGTATAACTTTGTATTTTGGGAGTCAGCGTTAATGCCCTATAAGCGGGTTTCTATTTGCTCCACGCCCCCTTCATTAAGCGCGAGATGGAAACAAGGACCCAAGCCTCATTTTCCCCACAGGTGAAATGTCACGCCAGGGGCGGGAACCTAGCAAAGGCTCCGCAAAGACCGCGGTGGGCAGGAAGTCACGAGTGGCAGGGACTGCTTTCTGACCCCAGGCGCGTCCGCCTTCCTGCGGGCCGCACCGTTTCCCGCCGCGCTGTGGGCCCCGGGGGCCGCCAGAGGGCGCTGTGGCCCCGGTGCGCGGCTGCGGCGGCGCGGTGCGGACTCTCCCAGGCTGCTCGGGCGCCGCCCTGTCCCATCCTCCTCTGCGGGTAAACAGACATGGCCGGCGAGAGAGACGCGCAGGACGCTGCGCACAACATGGGCAACCACCTGCCGCTCCTCCCTGGTAACCTCCCGGGGCTGGTCCCCAGCGGCGGGACGGGGCGAGGCTCGAGCCTTGAGCGGCGCGGCAGGGCTAGGGAGACGGGCGGGGTGGGGGGGGGGGGGGACGAGGCCTGCCGGGGCGCCCCGGAAAGGCGGCGGCACGTCAGGCCTCTGGCTAGAGATCGGGTCCCGGCACATCTCTCTCACGCCGGGTCGCCCCAAGCTATGGGCGAGGGTTTTTGGATCGGGGAGGGGCCTGCTCCCAAGGACAGAGACCCTTCCCTCTCTATCCATTGTGTGTCCAGAACTTGGCTCCAAGGAAGCGGCTTAAAACTGAGGGGGAAAGAGGGAGGGATATGGGGGACCCGGACAGGTTAACAGCCGTTACTTTTCTGGACTTCTTCCATTTAATAAGAGTGACAGCTAACAAGTATTAAGCACTTACCATTCAGGGGCCCTACAGTAAGCGCTTTGCATACATGTCTCTGTTTAATCCTCCCCGCATAACTTTTCTGATACCGATTTGGTAGGTGAGAAATGGATTAGTGGATTAGTTCAGTGACTTGCCCAAGGTGACACAGTTGCAGAGCCGGAACTGCAGTTCTAGTCCTTCAGTCAGCATAGCCTCTGTCGCTTAACCATTTCACTGCCAAGGCAGTATTGGTATGTTTTTCTCAAGGCTTGTAGCTCAGGCAGGTAGTACAATATGCTTGATAGAGACTTAGGAGTGTGATCTTATATTCAGTTTTCTTTTTTCCATTATATTTCACGAAAATTTAGACCTTGGCTTTATATTAGAATCCTGGGCAGAAAAAAAAGTGTATGGATTCGTTGTACAAATTTGTCATGGAAGGCTATAGAAGTGATGCTTTTTAAGAGGTTACCAGACAAACTGGGTCTGTTAGGTGAGTTCCTTCACCTCGTGCAGGTTAGATGTTGTGGAGTTGAAAATAGGTATGATACACAGTCTGGTACTTGAGGAGGTTTATAATCTCTACCAGGCAAAAGGTAGTTGATTTAGGACCTTATAAATTAATGCTGTTATTGTCCTTAAGAGGGATTGAGGTAAAGCATTGTGAAATGGACCTGGAGACATCCAAAAGCAAACACTTGGGATGGGGTTGTAGGAGAGAAGGCCTAGGAGGTAGGTTGAGTCTAATTTGTTGGGGGAGCTTGAGTCTCTTGCCAGTGGGTTGAGGCTTTTTTCTGTGGGTTGCCAAAAAACAATTGTGGGTTACAGGGAGTTGCCCAAGGAAAGCTTTTCTTGAAGGATTAATTTGTCCCCTGGGAGTTGTGTGACTTGAAGGAGAAGACTGAATGCATGCCCACCATATAGAAGGGATCTTTTATGTAAAAATAAACCAGAGTCAGAGTCGGTGGTTGTTCCTGAAGCCAACCTAACTGAATTGACATAAAGGTAAGTGTGTCAGCCGTTGACTGAAGAGCTGAGCTGTTTATTTCAGAGACATCAGCCCCACTCTGAATCTGCCAGATCAGTGTTTCAGGGAGGTTACTGATGTTCTGTTGGCATTCATGTGGTGAGTCATCAGGCTTCACCCTGGTAGTTCCAAACACAGTGTGTGTTTTGTTGAAAAGAATCAGGAGTGAGGGGGTGTCTGGGTGGTTCAGTTGGTTAAGCAACTGACTCTTGATTTCTGCTTGGGTCATGATCTCAGGGTCCTGGGATCTAGCCCCCACATCAGCTGTGCACTCAGAGGGGAGTCTACTTGAAGATTCTCTCCCTCTTCCCCCTCTCCACTCCCATGCGTACATTGTCTCTCTCAAATTAATAAATAAATCTTTAAAAAAAGAAAAAAAGAACCAGGAGTGAGAAGGCCCAGAGAGGTTGTAGATATAATAAAGCTTTTCTAAATCATATGAGTTTTATTTGTAAAGAAACATTGGATCACTCATAAATCCGTGTAGTATGAGTTGTTTTGAGGAGCAACACTCTGTAAATGCTAAGGAAATAGTTTAATATTTAAGATGCATAGAATCCATTTTGGCCAAAGGAAACATTAATAAATAAACAACCGAGTACAGGGAAGTGGGTTTTGGCCATATTTATGAGAAAGGTGACTTTATATAAGGAAATTTATTGAGATTCTTTTTTTTTTTTTTTTTTTTTACTTTTGGTGAAAATTCTGTTTTTAGCAAAAATATGTGTGAAGTGTTAGACAGCTGACCAAGCATTTAAATATAAGTTGAAATAATTATGTTACTCTTTTTGACCAACCTCTGTATCTGGGAATTCCTGAGAATTAATACAAAGTCCAAGGCAATTACTACATTGAAAAACATTTACACATTTTTTTTTTCTTGTCAGGAACCTAGCTGGAAGTAACTTGATTTAAATAGTGACATACACAAAAGAAAATGACAGTTTTGTAATGACATTTTACCTGTTTAGAAATGTATTTGGGGCATTTAAAAATATAGGAAACATGAGGTTAAAAAATGAGATTCAGTTTTTCTAGGCCAGGATTTCTTAACCTCAATACGTTAGATTTGGGGGGCTGGAAAATTCTTTGTTGTGAGGGACTGTCCTGCTGGATGCAATCCTTATAAGATGTTTAGCAGCATCTCTGGCCTCTGCCCACTAGATGCCAGTAGGGCTCTCCTAGTTGTGACAATCAAATATATTTCCAAATATCCCTTGAGGGGCAAAATTGCCCCTAGTTGAGAACTGCTGATCTAGGATAGGAATTTTACCCACAGCTGGCGTTAATAGGACAGACTCCCATTTAGTAGAATAGCACCTATTTTTCTAACTTTCTATTACTAATAACATCAAGGTTTTAAAGTAGGTCAGCTTAGTTTTCATAATTTTTTTTAAATTTTATTTTATTTTATTTATTTGTCAAAGAAAGAGGGAGAGAGAGCTAGCGAGCACAGGCAGACAAAGTGGCAGGCAGAGGCAGAGGAAGAAACAGGCTCCCTGCCGAGCAAGGAGCCCGATGTGGGACTCGATCGCAGGACGCTGGGATCATGACCTGAGCTGAAGGCAGCTGCTTAACCAACTGAGCCACCCAGGCGTCCCTAGTTTTCCTAATTTAAAAATTATGTGTGGGGAAAGTTTTCTAAGACATTACTTTAAAATATGTTTTAAGTTCCATGTGAGCTCTATTTTTAACTTAAAATTCCAAAACAAAATTGGAATGAAAATGATTACAGACATTTCATTTTTTAATAGTACAGTCACAGCCAAGGAATTGATGTCCCTGCTAAGAGAATATTTTTGCTGGGTAGTAATGTTAACTTTTTCTATTTTAATTAAAGGGCTTTCCTTCCTTCCTTCTTTCCCTCCCTCCCTCCTTCATTCCTGTCTTCTGTAAAAACTCCTAAAATTAAGAGTTTGAAAGAAGCTTAGAGATTCTCTTGTTCCTGGCTGTCATTTTTCACATGTGGAAACTAAGGCATAATCAGGTGAAATGAGTTATCTAAGGTGTCTAAGTTAGTTACTACTGGCAAGAGGGAAGAAACAAATCTTCCACACTAAAGAATTTAAATATTTATGTAGATACTTCCTTTTCAAGGAGAAGGGAGCATAATCCCTCACCTCTTAAGTGTAATTGTGGTGTGTAATTGGCTTCCAGGGAGTGCAATGTGGAAAGGAGGAAAAGAGTAACTTTACAGTAGAGAAACCTGACAAAGAATACCTCAGGTGGGTGATTATGGTCACCATCAACAGTGATAAGTCATATTGATATTATGCACCCTTGATACGATGTGAGGAACACAGCCCTTAGCCCCTTGTGGTGTTCTCCCCAAAGTACATAAACTCAGTGTAATCATGAGAAATACATCAAATTCTAATTGAAGGACACGCTACAAAATGCCTAACTAGTACTCCTCACAATGTGAAGACCATTAACAATAAGGTAGTTTTGAGAAATCAGCCCCAAGGAGGCTAAGGAGACGTGACAAGTAAATGTCATGTGCCAACCTGGATGGGATCCTGAAACAGAAAAAAGATAGTAGGTGAAATAAGAAAATCCGAATAAAACGTGGCGATTAGTTAGTAGTAACATACCCACACTGATAGCTTAGACGAGTGTACCATACTAATAGAAGATGTTAGCTTATAGAGTAAGTGGAGGGGAGCGCTACAGGAAAAGGAAATCTGTACTGTCTTTGCAATCTTTATGTAAATCTTGAACTATTCCAAGAAAAAAAAAGTGGTTAGTGACAGAGCCCGGCATAGACCCCAGGCTCTGGCTGCCTCTTCACAAGATGTGGAGATCACCATATGCGAGCGGTGTTTAGAAGAAGCCCTCTTATAGGCTCAGAATCCTCATGAAGGAATTTTGCATTTGAAGGGGAACATTGCTTTGACATTTTCTTGCATCCATTTTTTGTTTCTCATACTCTTCTACTTTTACAGCAGAGAGTGAGGAAGAAGATGAAATTGAAATGGAAGTTGAAGACCAGGATAGCAAAGAAGCCAAAAAACCAAACGTCATAAATTTTGACACCAGTCTGCCAACATCACATACGGTAGGTACTGTAACAAATCTTACACAGTAGATGTCTACATATGACAGTAGATGGAGGTTCCTCAAAACAAGTGACTGAGGTTAGCCTTATTGGATATTACTTCATAGTAGGAATTGTGGATGAGGCCATGGGCATTTGCCAGTAAATACACATGCTTAACTCTAAACACATGCTAATTTTCAAGCAGTTTGATACTATGTCCTGGACAATTCTTTGAAGAATTGTCTTCCTCCGCATGTTTCTGCTAGTAATGGAGCTACTTAAGTACTCCTTATTCTCTGCACTACTTGGCACTGGGGTGTTAGTTAACATTCTGACATTTTATAGTTGTCATGTGTGATATTTGGACATAGAGATGTTTTTTATCTTAGTCAAAGAAAAATATTTTGAACTAAAAAATGCTCTTGAATTTGTGAGACATTCCTCAAAAGATAACAGAACTTCCACTCGTAAGAATCAGAATAAATTTTTGTGTGGGAGGCTGATGTACCGACTTTGTTATTTAAATAAATATTTATGTCTGTTTATATTTCTTTTAATCTGATTTGCTCTTTAGTTTCTTGAGCTTGTATTTATTACATGTCTAAAATGACAGCATATCTGTGTTTTCTTAAATAGTATCTGGGCGCTGATATGGAAGAATTTCATGGCAGGACTTTGCACGATGATGACAGCTGTCAGGTTATTCCAGTTCTGCCACAGGTGATGATGATCCTGATCCCTGGGCAGACCTTACCTCTTCAGCTTTTCCGTCCTCAGGAAGTCAGTATGGTGCGGAATTTAATTCAGAAAGACAGAACCTTTGCGGTTCTTGCATACAGGTAAAATATTAGAATTAATTTGCTTAACACATTCTCTCTCATGTAGAGCCACAGCAGAGGTCAGTGTTAAAGCCAAACCTGACTATTATTTTGCATGCACAGGAGACTAGATAAGAATGTGAGGTAAGAAATTTTGATGAAAAGATTGAAAGTGCAAGTTGGACTATTTTTACTGTTCTTATTACCATTTAAATCAGACATTTACTGTAACACACAATTAAACTTTCTGATATTTGAAATTTAATCACTTCTGTCTAATGAAAATTACTAGAATCTTATTTTTAAGCACTATCATTATCTAAAGAGAAAGAGGGCTTTGACATTTTTAATGTAAAGGATTACTTTTACAAAGGAGTAACTAGTTCTTTTCTCTCTCTCTCTGTCTCTCGGAATTCACATGTTGTCCCATTATAGACCAGTGGCAAACTGGTATTTCAGGTATTCTGTGGCAACTGAAGGAAATCAGTGGTAGAGGCAGGAAATGAATGCAAGGATTTCCCACCCAACTCCAATGCTGCTAATATTAAGCAGCAGAAATGATGGTCTACTGAAGTAAAAGAATGTCTCGTTTGGAAAATGAGAGTTTAAACCCCTATCAGTCCTAGATCATTTTCAATGACTAGAGACCTATTATTTTCCTAAGAGCTCTAATTGTAATTCCTTTTTTTTGTTTGTTTTTTTGCTCTCATTGTAATACTGAAGCCTTCTATGTCTGCATTCCTCATGTGATTTCAAAATAAAATGATAATAGCTTTGCAGTAAGGGCTAAATGCTGTAACTTTTTTATCATGTGTATTGCTTTTGCCACTTTGCACATTAAATTTTTTGCCAACTTTGCATATTTAAAAATTAAATGTTCAAAATTATTTCCTTTTAAAATTTATCTTGGAAGTAATATACAGGAGAGGGAAGCACAGTTTGGAACAACAGCAGAGATATATGCCTATCGAGAAGAACAGGATTTCGGAATTGAGATAGTGAAAGTGAAAGCAATTGGAAGACAAAGGTTCAAAGTCCTTGAGCTAAGAACACAGTCAGATGGGTAAGAAATACCATGGATCTTAAAGCTGTGTGTACATCATTAAATGAGGTGGTCTTTTTATATATTTTTTCTATTGTACTAATCCTTCACATTTTGTAACTTTGTATTAGTTGTTCTCTTTCCTTTGAAGGTATAGCCTGGTTGTTTCCATCTTGGCTATGCATCAGAACCACTTAGGAAGTTTTAAAACTATAGAAGCTTGGGTTCATTCTCATCTCCCATCCCTAAAGAGTGGTTTAACCTTGGGTGAGGCTGTAGCGTCTTTTTTTCATGATTTCCAGGTGATTCTCATGACCTTCCAGGTTTGAGAATAGTCATATAAACCCAAAGTGCATTGTCTTTGGGGATAGGGCCTCTTTGGGATTGAAGGCCTCTCTTCAGAGTGGAGAGGCCACAAGCTTCTGAGCTCTCTGTGTGCGCACCGGGACAGCTGTGGTGTTTGCAGTATTCCTGTGATACTTGAAAACCACACCAGTTGCACCTGCCAGCTGTTCCATCTGAGCCGTAGAAGCCATTTGCAGTTAGCACCCATCTCTGGTGTGAATTTTATATCACCCACGAATGTATTAACATATAATAAGTGGTCAGTAAATGCTTGCTGTCTCTGTACCTTATAAAGTTTGGAAATTCTCTGAGTATGTTATTTCGGCATGGTTCTCATGGTTCAAGTTTTTAAAGTATCACTAACCTCATTAAAAAAAAAAAGTCCAGTTTACCTTTCTTTATCCTTTTAAAAACAAAGCAAAACAAAATAAGCATTTGTCCAGATAACTGCGTATTACCTCTTGAGGGAGTGGTTCTCAACTCTGGCACATAAGAATCACCTGTGAAGTGTTATAAGGTTACAGATTCTTGGAGTTCACCCAGTCCTAGTGAATTGGTCTCTTTATAGCGAAGCTGAAAATGTTATCTGACCTCTGTGTTGAACAGATAATATCTTCTTAACACATGGAACTTCAGAAGTGTTGTCTTGTTCACATGGTGGACACTCACAAATATCACTGAATTATGGAAGTATAATGGACAGGTAAAGCAACCCTCTGGGGCTAGAGAAAGCATAGAAGAATGAGGGATGAGGTGCCAGAGCCCTCAGTGGTACCCCCAAAACATTCCCAGTGCAGACTCTTATGGTGTTAATACACTGTTACTATCATTATAGGATTGTATATCAGTCTCCATCAATAGATGAGCTGCCTGAGGACAATGACTAACACTCCTGTATGTTCTACACTTAGAACCATAAATGCTATGTGAATGAATGAAAAGTGTGCTCCTGGGGGCTCTGCACTGTGATAATTAGCAAGCTGTTTTGTTACTGCAGATTTTACTAACAGTTCCATATTTAAAGTACTTCTTATCCTCCTACTTAAAAAATTTCATCATTTGTGGGTACTATATTATAGGAACCATAAAAAGAAAAATGACTTGGGAGAAAAGTATGTTTGTGAGCTTTTTGATTGTGGAAAACTCTTTTCAACACAAGATGGCAGTAGACCATTAACTCTGAAAACAGGTCAAAGACTATGTTTGACTCTAATGAAGATAAACATGAAACTGATAGGGTTAGACAAGACTTGGCATGGGAACATTCTCTTTATTATTCCATAGACCCACTGCTAAGACCTCTCACGGAGGTGAGTCTTTCTTACTATAAAAGGCTTCCCTAGAGTGAGATTCTCTGGTTGCCTTGCCCCTCTGGCTTGTAACTCCCTTTAGTAGAAATGGTGAGATGGAGATAATATAGGGCATTTTCCTCTTTTTCCAAATAAGACAACTAAGTACTAGAGAGATGAAGTGATTTGCCTAAATTCATGCAGCTAGAAAACAACAGTTTGTTGATTCTAGGTCCCCTGACTTCCAAACTTTTGATCCTCTTATTCTTCTTGAACTCCTCCATAGCACCTTGAAACTCAAACCAGTTTCCTTTTCTCCAGTCAAGTAGGGCTAGATAATAGTCACATCTCTCTTATGTAAATGACCCTTCATTTAAAAACTATATAGCACTGCCTTCCTACCTCTTCTGAGTTAGGAGTCTTTATTTCTTCAGCATTTTCTGAACACGTGGAAGGTTTTTTGGTTTTTTGGGTTTTTTTTTTTTTTGAAAAGTTAATGAAAAGGTAGAAGTGTGTCATTGAATCACCATAGAACCCTTCAGAAATTCCTGAGGATTCCTTAGCATGTAGAGAGAAGGAGATTAATACCCTGTTGGGCATTATAGGACAAGTTCTCTTACCTGTCATATCCAAAACCAGTAATCAATAATCATCTGAATTATTAGAACTGAACCTAATTTGAAAGCAGTTTTTATTGCTCAGCTTTATTCATTAAAGGCATTTTATTTAAGTCATATTTCATTGGTTTTTTACATTACTTACATAAATTATATAACTATAATCACAAAACAACTGCTATAAACAGGTTGGAAAGAAAGAAAAGTAGTTTTGTTTAAAACAGAACCTACCAGGTGGGAAAACTAGCACGTGTGTGCAGCAGGCCCTGGGCATGTCTAGCAAAAGCAGCGGAGAGCGTTGCTCAGTCCTGCAAGGCAGTTGGGACAGCTGGTACTACAGACTAGTCAGTAAAAGGATCAGAAAGCCGATCTTTCAGTAACATTGATATTTTTATCATAATACAATAAAATCTTACATGATAGTTGAGTTAAACATCTTTCATAATTTAGTTGCTGATGATCTTCAAGAAGACTCAGATTTCTAAACATTTCTGTAGAATGGCACACACTTTTGTTTTTAAAAATAAGATTATTTGTGTTCATGTGACAGCTGAAGAAAGATTTTTTTGTTTTTAATGAGCTCTAATAATATGAGAACAATTTGAATATAGTTTGAACTTTTTTTTTAACATTTTCAGAAGTCATGCATACATAAATTTGAGCTTGCAGGAGGGAAATAAAGTTAGTGGAATGAGTCTAACCAAGTTAGCTATTTTCATTTAATAAATAAGTAGAAGTATCAAAATTTCACTCCTAACTTTTTGTGGGTCAAGGCAGTGATTAATATGAAAAACCACTCGAGAATTTCTAAACATAATTAATAATGAAGCAGAAACTGTAATACATTGAATTTTGTCAGTCTAGTAGTGATTTGTTCCAACATTTGAATGTTACTAATACATTCTGCATTTCAAGAGCTGTACTCTAGGAGAAATGCTTCAAAAGAAAATAGCTCATAGGTACAGTACTCCTGTTGGCATTTGTTCATGATGAGATGTTTGTGGTTATGATATTCTCAAGTAGCAGTCTGGAAATGGTAACTTCACTCTCATGGGAGTTTAAGCAATTTTTAGGTAAGAAAAGATAATACACATATTTTGATTCTTTGCATTTTCAGGTTAAATGTTTGAAGAGGAGAAAAAAGAATGCACATATCAATACAGGGTACATGTAATTCTGTAGTCTCATTTTAACTATCCACATAAATGGGTTTTTGATTTTCTATTCCTTTCTCTACCCATTCCTCCAGTTAGATTAGACTTAGGAGAAGGGACAGGTGTAAGAGCCAGGCAGCAGATGGGGATCTGGGAGGGGCGTAGGGTATTTAAGAATGTCTAAGAAACTAACTTAGAAGTATCAAGCAGTAGTAGATGGTTGTAGTTTGGTTTTTTAAATTTTGTTTCATCAATAGACTCTATATTTATCTGAGATATACAAATCTCCCTTTACATTTCATAGTGAGATTGAAAATCTCTGCTTTAGGTTACCTTTGATTTTAACATTGGTATAATTTCTGAAATAAAGTATTTTCTGAAAATTCTTGCATCTTAACATCAGTATCCTATGGATATGTTTAAAAAAGAAAACTGAAAATCTTAGTATTGAAAATTACCCATATTGTTTAGAAACTTAATAGTTTGAGTTAGTTTATTTTAAAAATGAACACCATGCTTGGTTCTCTTTATTTTAGAATCCAGCAAGCTAAAGTGCAAATTCTTCCTGAATGTGTGTTGCCTTCAACCATGTCTGCAGTTCAGTTAGAATCCCTCAATAAATGCCAGATATTTCCTTCAAAACCTGTCTCATGGGAAGACCAGTATTCATGTAAATGGTGGCAGAAATACCAGAAGGTGAGAAACTGACTTTTTATGCATCTTCAAAAAATGAAGACAGGTTGCTTTTTTTCCTGTATTTAAGAAAGGAACACAAACAACTCTGATTCATTCCCCAGACACCTTCTGTGGTAATACTGTAGCTGCATTTGATCAAAGCTAGAGCTTCTGAAAATTTCATGGGCAGCCATTTATGTAAAAGCAGTTTGCAAAAATAGTAAAATGTCAAAATTCTGCAAGGTGTTCTTGCTGCTATGCCTGTCAGTTGTGAATTAGTTAATAGTTTGTGATTTTTAGTTCTGGAGGAATCTCTTACTAAATCTCTTACCATCGGATCAGATGTTTGGCTCTTGAATCACAAACACTTTACCTTAAAGAAGAGTTTCGAGTAGCACATAGTAGTCTTGTGTTTCAATTCTTCTGGACTTCTGAAAGAAAAGCTTTTTAGCTATCTGTTTATACATTGTGATTGACACCACAAAAGTTGGCTTGAGACTATGTGCTCTGTTAAAGCATTGCTTGTTTTGGCATTAATTCTTACACATATCCTTTTGGCTAGATCATTCTAGAAAATAATTGATGAAGCCTGTTTCTACTCATTTTTGAGGTGTATCAGTTTTGAGTATACAATTCCTGCCTAAAGGAAATGACTATCCATTTTTAAATTTAGGAAGTATAGGTTCTTTGAGGTTTATCTTTTTAAAATATGGAGACAATTTCTATTTTAACCTGAAAAATTATGCACTAACCCCTATTCTTTGTCATGCAGGTTTTAATTGTGAGTAAATTACCATAGGATCCTGAATAATATAAGTATAGACAATGAAAAAGGAGTATTCTGCACTAGTTAATGTACCACCATTTTTAATGTTCTTGAGGTCGAGTTCGTCTAGTTTTCAGAGAGGGCCTTGTGAGGATGGCTTCTTGGCAGGCAGCAGGCTCGTAACCAGGTGTCTGTAGGCTTCTTGATCTTGTCATTCTGTTTCTCAGTTGGACAATCAGACATGGTTTTATGTGTTTTAACAAGTGTTTCTAGAAAGAATCTAATAAAAATGTTTAGATTAGTTAAGGATTACCATGCCACCTTAACACTAATATTTTTGAAGATTTAAGAGATACTGCCTTAAGTTTGCAGGCAACTTTTGTATAGTTAGGCAGTCCTTCTTTTTTCAAACCTGATATAGACATACTTTCATCCCTGTTTTAGTTTAATGGTAGAACAGTGGAAGATTTTGTCATCATAGTCATTTTAAATATCACTTGAAATAAGTATGTCAGAGTCAGCTCTGAGGTACATGGGCTCCAGGGAAGGGGCTTTGGAATTTATTAAGTTGTTTAATGCCTAATAGTGTGTTCAGCACCGGGTGCTAGTGTGATGTTATGTGGCAAGGAAACTGCATCAAGATGCTGCCTATTTATCACATTTAGATAGTTGCGTGTTTCAACCATGGACTTATTTTTTAGGAGATATCAAGTGTTTTGATTTATATCATTCTTCTGCACTAAGATTGGTTGTTAAAAAGTTAACCATGAAAAAATCCCAATTTTTCTTCGTAAAGTGGTAAGCAGTAAGCGTAGGGTGTGACGGTCGTTCATTCCTGGCTTAAGTGCTCCATGCTGGCTGTGTGTCCTTGTCTGTGGAATCTTGCCATCTTAACCCTGAACATGATGAGTTAAGCAAATAAGACTGCTTTTTTAATCTAATTTTTGTGTGAATTACTGATTGACTTCCTGTCCTGTGGCTAAAGCACCTTGGCTTGTTCACAGTAAATTCCGAATTAGGCCTTTGCAACAGGGCTGCCACTGGCTTACCACAGGCAAGGAGAGCCAGACATGAAAAGATGAAAAGACCAAGGAAGCATGTTTGTTTGGAACCAGGTCCGTTTTTCCCCTCTTGTTATTTCTATAATAATAATAATAATTATTATTATTATTTAATTTTAGACTCTCAAACATTAGCACTCGGTTACTTTCATGTTCACAGTTGCCAAGGACTAAACAGAAGTGCTAAGGAAGAAGAGAGGCATAAAAGGTTTTAGGTTTAGGAAATACAATTCTTTCATCCTGTGTGTATCGCAGATTGTTAAATGGGTTCCCTTGCTTAAAATTTGAGTAAAGTCTGTTAGGTTCTGAAATTTGGGTCTAGATCACTAGGCAAGAAAAATTGTTTCATCTATTTTGGACTGCAGATGGCCTAAAAAACTGTTCTCTGCCCTGAGCCACTCACAAAGTGAAGGGAAAAGGGATGGTAGGTGTCCTTGGCAGTCCACGTGTGCTGGTCCTGT
This sequence comes from Taxidea taxus jeffersonii, assembly GCA_003697995.1. NCBI lineage: Eukaryota > Metazoa > Chordata > Mammalia > Carnivora > Mustelidae > Taxidea > Taxidea taxus. The sequence goes on from RCUC01132726.1 coordinate 18,515, forward strand.
CTCTGGTTTGGCTTACACACCGTTAGCCGGGTGCTAACATAACACAGGACTAGATTGCATAACACTGCTTGTCTTTAGATGGATCTAAGGCTCAGTTCACTCCTCTCTTCATAGCGTTTACTCACATCTGCCCCATACTACCCACCAGCATCTTAAGCAGTGCATCTGTTTGTCTTCCATGTCTGAGAAGTAGGTAGTCAGAATTGGAAGATACTCATGTGATTCTAAGCCAACCTAAGCTTACCAAGTTGCCCCACCTTTTTAGCAGAAATCATATGTTGAGGGTCTCAGAGTGTGGCCTTGCTGATGGATATTCAGTGAACCTTGAAACTGCACACACTTCTCTTCACATTTGCCATTGAGAACTGCACATCCCAAATGACAAAAAATTAAGCTTCCACAAGTATTCCTGTGTCATCTTCCACTCCAGCAGAGCAGCATCAGAGATGTCCCTAATCCCTAAGGAGTTCAACCAGGATAATCGGGAAACACTCTTCCAGAACTCATTTCCATCTGGAAATCTTCCTTGTTCTGTGATTCGATCTTTGAAACTAAGGTTTACTTATTTTCTACCACAGCGCCTTTCACCCCTCCCTGGGTTTATTGTAGTAGGGTTCTCGGTGAGGAAGCTTTTCTTTAACCTACTTGGGAGTATGACATACACGTTTTTAAGTATACTCCCTCCTTACCCAGACTCTCTCTTCATTCCTTTATTACAGTCCTACTGCATTCATCAGAAAAGAGTTGACTATGAATGTAAAAAACTGAAATGCAGAAACAAATTAAGAAAGTGTTCGATGCTCATCTTTCTAGTCTTGCTAAATTTATAAGCCATGCTCATACGGAACAGGGAAGAACTGAACACTGATTCTCAAGGGCAAAGCCCCCCAGTGCAGTCTCACACATTGGTTTCCAAGTCTGCTTAGTTTCTCTGTGAAGACACAGATATTCTCATTTTGTTCTGTTTTCTTATGTGAAAGATACACTGTCCTGGACCTTGTTCTTTCTTATAGGAGATTCTTCTGTGTTGGCTTTTGGAACACAGCTTCCTTGTTAAACTGCCAGAACTGCAGTGTTCTCTGGTGTGGCTGCGCTAGCCTGTGTCTAACCAGTCCCCTAAGGATGACCGTGTACACTGACCCTTCATACATGTAAATATGTATGATAAATTCTGAGACATGGGATTACTGGAGGACAGGGAAGCTGCATTTGTAATTTGGACAGATAATTTCAGACTGCCTTAGTAAAGAGGCTGTTCTACGTGTACCCTGGTATCAGCTTCACAGACAGTGTAGTGTTCAACTTAATTTTTGATGATCTGATAAGTAAAATAAAGAATCTTGTTGGAGATTTAATATTAACTTCTTTGGATATGAATGAGTGTAACAATTTGTGTTGAATAGCAATTTGTATTTTCTTTACTAGGAAGTATCTGTTCATTTTATTTGTCCTTTGTAGATTTTTAGGAGTTCTTCATATGTCAGGAAACTTACCCTTTGTCTGTAATTAATAGGTTCCAAACATTTTCCCTGGTGACTTGTCTTGACTTTGTCTTTGACAATTTATAATTTTTAATATGAATATGACTGGTAACCCCCTTGCTAGTTTTCTCTTTTTTCAAGGTGTTTGTGGCTACTGTTGCTTTGCCTTTCCATAGGAACTTAAGAATCTGTTTTTGTCTTGTCCCAGAATAATAATAGGAGCAGTAAAACAATAACATCCGTTGCCTGTTTTTATAGTAAAAAAAAAAGTCTTGAAATCTTAGGCTCTGCGTTGTGAGGGACTTCCGCAGAGTTGTGATTTCCCAGGTATACATCTTATCCTTGTAGTTGTAGATCTGCCTTGAGTTGTTTAGTACTCTCAGAGCAGGAAAGAGCATATCCTTCCAATTCGCTTTTTTCATTCTTTGTAGGAATTTGGTAAATGAAGGAAGGAAACAAAAACTAGTAGCTTTTGAATTACGTGGATAGATTATTTTCATTATTTACATTGCTGATTGTGATGGAATTTAATACAATAAATGACCACCTTTGGTCACTATGTATATCAGTGATGATTTACTATTCATGTTGAGCCTTTTACATTACTCTTCCAATTTCATTGTACTTCAAAGAGCCATTTAAGTGGAGTTTCACAGTTTTTTAATATTCCACATTATTGGAAGACAAAGGTGGAGCTATAGTTATGAAATTTAAAAATGGACAAATGTGATGGATGTCCTTCAGGTAACAGAGATTTCATTTTAAGGGGCTTTCTGCCTTCTTTCAGTAGTAAATCCTTTCCCAGAGTGACTACCTCTTCTCTAGAGAGTCAGTCGGGTCATTTTTAAGCACCTAACTTTTGGGCTGGTATTAAAATTTTTGTGAGGTATAGCCCTTTTAAGAAGAAAGTCATGGTGTTGATATATGTGAAGAATGCCGATAAATTGCTAGAACTTACCATCACTATTACCCAGATATAAGACAGGAGCCTCTGCTATTGTGCCAGAAGTCTAAATTGGACTTTAATATTAGAGATATTGAAATGGCCTAAATTTGAGCATTATTTGCTGTGTACAAGCTAGCCGGTCTTTTCTGGTATACTTCTCTTCAGTTTGTATAGTTGACTGTATAAAGCACATCACAAATATAAGGATAAATGTATTTAATTGATCTATGATTAGAACTTTAGAGTCTGTCACAATAATCCTGATAAAGAATTTTATTGGCTTTCTCACTGTAAAAAGGTACAGAACTGAGACACTGCAACTGTGTTGCAGGCTGGTCATATTCACTGAGCACACAGGGGCAGTAGGGCATGTGGTCACCATCCTGACCCACTGCTCTGCTCTCAGCAGACTAGCTGGCTATGTTCTCTGGTCGCCTTAGGTTCTCATGGGAAGGAATGTTTATAGATGAATAAATTGGTTTGGCTTCTATCTTGACATGAGTGCCAAATAAAATTATAGGCTTTTGTATTACAAAAACGATCATTCTCCCATTGTTCTAAGTGTAGGTTAATAACTGCACGTGGAGTGTGTAGTGTGTGTCAGTCAGCCACAGTGAAGCTTTGTTGGATTTTTGTCATTTTGTAATTTTGAGTATACCACCAGAAAGTAAGCTTCTCTGCACCAAGTATATGCTCCACAGGACAAAGATTTTAGTCTTTGTTTTAATCCCTGGTTTACCCCAAATGTGTAAAGATAATGCCTGACACATACTGGGTGCTCAAAATATTTTTTGAATATTTGAATAATGGTTAGTCAGACTTGCTGGATGCACAGTCTATCAGTCCCCATTTATGAACTGTGACCTTGGGCAAGTTTTACCATCCTTCTGTGCCTCTGCTCCCCTACCTTTGGAATGTGGATGATAATGCTACCAAACTAGAGAACTTTTGTAAGACATATATGGACATAGACTCCTTTGTTATTACTGAATAGTCAAGGTTGCCTGATAGGCTGCTTTAGCGTGTTTCTATTCTGTGTGTTTATTCTGTAGTATTTATTTGTACTGTGACCAAAATCCTTAGTCTTAACTCTTTTTTGTCTTAAACATAAAGAACTGATTGGAGAGTAACTTAAGTGTCTTATGTTCTGGCTCCTCTGGCTTAAATTACTTTCCAAACGTACTTGGAGGCCATCCCAGACCTATCTTTTGGTAGCTTCAAATACAAGAAGGATTATATTGAACCAAAAATTCATCTCATTAAAGAATCCATTGGTCCATGAGCCTTGGAAAACAAGTCTATCCTTATCCATGTAAGTAGTTCCCTAAAATATTTAAAAATAATTATCATGTCCCCTTGAGAGGCAGCTCCAAACTGAGTATCTGTAGAGCAAACTCTTGACCTCCTCCTAGCATCCTGGTCCCTGACAATTGAGGTTCCCGTTTCTGACCGTCACAGAAGGGGAACATTATTGTCTCATCTTAGATTCTGGACTTCTTCAAGCACAGGACTGCAGAGAGAGTAGGATATGAGCCGTGCAGCACAAGGGTTAGTATGTAACTATCAGCAAAGTCCCAAGTCTTTCCTACATGTGTCATGTACCTTCCCCATTTCATATTCATTTAGTCTTGCAAGTACAAGCATAGGATCTCCCTTTCATTTTGTTAAGTCTTAGAGCTTGCTTTGCTTGTTCTACTATGGGACACTCTGTGTTGAGCCGCCTTCTCCTTTCCCACCCACTTCATGTGTCATATAATGTCAGTTAACAGTTTACAAAAGTATGACTATCTGTACCTCTGTAGCTTTTGTTTTCTTTATTGAGAAAGATGTAATCATTCTTTATTCTCCTTGGATTTGATAGGCCTTGCTTGATCAGGTGCAGTATATCCTCTCCTATATGCATACACAACAATATATTATATTGTTCCTTGACGTTTAGGTTGTTTCCAGTTTGTTGCTGTTAACAGCACTACTGCAGTGCATTCTCCAAATCATATTTTTGTGTCCTATAAAACAACCTTGTTTTCCAAACTTTTTTGGTAGGTTTTATACATTTTTCCAAATGAACTTTAACTTATGCTTCTTAATTCCAATTGTGTTGGTATTACATCGAATATATACTTTGAGGACTGACATCTTAATGATTATTGAGCCTTCTCATCAAATGTAGAAATTCTACTGAAATTTAAGCATAGTCTACATTTTTCTATAGATTTAGGCACACTCTCATGTGGATTCCAAAATACAATTGGAAGACATACCCAGTGCTTTTCCTCTTTCCCTGAATTCTATTAAATGGGGACTTAATCATGCCAAGTCTCAAGTGTATGATCATTGTTTTCTTTGAATTGCCTTTTTTTTTTTTAATTGCCTCAAAGCCATTTAAAGTTTTACATGAAGACCATTTGGATAATATTTTCACTGCGTATACTGAACAACAAATAATCAGTAGTATAAAAGCAGATAATGTGGTCAACAGAAGTATGTTTAGTCACTCTTCAAGTTCATCTTAATTTTACTAAGTTTGCTTGGCCCTGAAATTTCATGAACTTTCCCAATAAGAATGACGATTCTAGTTACAATGTAAATTGAAAGATACATGAAAAACATGCAAGATACAAGAAATCATGATTGTTAAATTTAATAGAAAACCATCAGATACAGGGTTATCTACAAAATGTTCCATGTTTTTGAAAGTAAAAACTTTTTTCCAGAGCCAAAATTAATTTTCAGGTATTTTTCTTCCCACTAAAAAATCTTTATAGAGTTTCTTAAGTGGCTTTTATTTCTGTTTTCAGAGAAAGTTTCATTGTGCAAATTTGACTTCATGGCCTCGCTGGCTATATTCCTTATATGATGCTGTAAGTATTACCTTGAATTTTTTTTCTGGGGTAAGCCTTGTCATAATTAAGGGTCATAGTCTTTCATACTTAGTGGTATCTCATTTTCAGAACTAATCCCATTCTTTACATTTAGGTAGAGCACGAAGGAATCAGATACTACTGAATTCACTTTGCTTTTAATCTATAGAATTTTTCATTTTTGTAGTTTCTAGTGGCTTATAAATTTAGGACAGGATGAGACATTTTGGGGTCTACTAAGGATTTGAAATGTGGTGAGCAGGGGTAGATTTAGAAAATTAAAGAATCCCATAATTTTAGGTTTTTTTCCTATATGAAAATATGAACTTATCTCCTGATCCCCAGTTAGTCTGCTACATCCGCAAGTGTTTTGCTTCTCAAATTGTAATACTTAGGCATCACCATGCCTTTCAAAACAAACTGGAATTGTTCAAAGAATCTGGGTTTTAGACACAAAGACTGTGTTTGAAGCTTTTCTATCATTTCCTCTGTGGTTTGGGGCAAATTATTTACCTAAATAATTGGATTTTAAAAATGGGGATAATGATAGTTACTGTACTTGGCACATAGTAGGACATTCAACAAATGTTACTCATTCCCTTAGTGAATCACCTCATGCACAGATGTGGAATCTTGCTTCGGAGACTAAGCACTGAAGGTTGAACACTTATCGCAAGCACAACACTAAAGGAAACTATAGTTCACTCTGTCCTGCAGCAGCTTTGGGCCATTACAGATAAACAAGTATTGTTCGCATACATTGGTGAAAAGATAGTAGGCACTGTTGTTTACTAAAGAGGTGCCAAGTAAGGTATGTAGGTAGCAAGTGCTTGTGAAGTTTATAGGAGCCACTGTCCCTATGAACAGAGTCAGAAACGCCATCCTAGAAAGGGAGAGAAGAGAGGCCAGTTCCACACAGTTGATCAAAGAACACCTAGAAGACAGCAAGTCAGGAGCCCAAGTGCCACTGGGGAAAGACAGTGGAGGAGAGGGCCTGGAAAGCCAATTTAGTGCTGGGCACATGAGCTGGGGCTTTGGTCATCGGAGTGTAAGAAACAGACTTTTAAACAGGGATTCAGATTTTAGTAGAGTGAGGACTTAAACCGCTACTAATACATTAGTTTTATTTATGAGTTGAAAATCTGGCACTAAGTTCTAAAAAGTCTGTGAACCTACTTATGACTGGCTGCTTTTATTTTAAACAAGGAAACTTTAATGGATAGAATCAAGAAACAGCTGCGTGAATGGGACGAAAATCTAAAAGATGATTCTCTTCCTTCAAATCCAATAGGTATGCAAAGTCTGCTTCCTTCCTATGCCCTTTAATGTTTTAGTAAATCACTTTTCTGTTTAATATTTTTATTCATTCTGAAAAGCATACACATTTGTTTTGAGCATTTAAAAAAATGAGTAGTTACTTGTAACAGAGTTCTTAAATTTTGTGAGCAGTCTAATCTTAAGCAGTTTTCCTGTTAAGTTCAAATTACAGACAAGATGAGGCATGTTCAGGGTGTTATGGCCATAGACCAAACTGCAGTAAATGGGGCACATTCAAAAACTTGAGTGTCAGGACTCTCCCTGTTCTTTAAGATGGCTTTCAAAAGGACCCTAGTTCTAAGACTTATTTATCTTACGTACATATAATCTCTCTGGTTATTAGGTACAATTACTGTAGCCATTTTTCTAGTCTTGTAACAGACTGACTTCTTATATCATGGGTTTGATTTTCATGTTTAAAAGATCCAAAAAAAAAAAAAAGTGTCAATAAAAGAAACCCAAACTCCGGGGTGCAGCTTTCTGGAGCTTGCCACTCTCACTGCAATGAACTTTCCCACCTATATTGCTCAAAATAAATAAAAGACATTTCTAAAACCAATTATAGGAAAATAAATTAATTTTGGAACTTCCTAAAAATATATACTCAATAGCTAGTGTATTTTAGTATTGTTTATAATTATGTCCAATGCATTCTTTGGGAACTCTGTAGAGAGGTCTTATTTCAAAAAGACATTATTACATGATTCATATCTGCTTCAAAAATTTAAAACTTGAAAAACCACCATGTCTTTAAGATTTTTCTTACAGAGTAGCTGCTTGTCTTCCTATTGATGATGTATTAAGGATTCAGCTCCTTAAAATTGGTAGTGCCATCCAACGACTTCGCTGTGAACTAGATATTATGAATAAAGTGAGTAAAGTTACCATGCTCATGACACCCGTTTTAGGCTTGATTATCTATGGGACCCAGTTGTGTAGTCCTGCAATTAGAAAATTAGTTCTGCTAGTTTTACATGATTTATGTTTTTCAAGATTATTTATTTGAGAGAGAGAGTGCCCTAGAGAAAGACAGCAAGCACAAATGAGGGGGGAGAAGGGAAACAGACTCCCCTCTGAGCAGGGATCCCAACGTGGGACTCTGTCCCAGGACCCTGAGATCGTGACCTGAGCCGAAGGCAGACGCTTAACCACCTGAGCCACCCTGCTAGTTTTACATGATTTAAAGGATAATTTTTTTTAAAGATTTTTTATGTATTTATTTGACAGAGAGAGAGATCACAAGTAGGCAGAGAAGGGGGAGGGGAAGCAGTCTCCCTGCTGAGCAGAGAGCCCGATGCAGGGCTAGATCCCAGGACCCTGAGATCATGACCTGAGCTGAAGGCAGCGGCTTAATCCACTGAGCCACCCAGGCGCCCCTGAAGGATAATTTAGATACTTCATTTGGGATCGTACAGACACTTAGACTGTTTTTACATCCCTCAAACACTTCCATTTCTACACAAAGCATTTGTGCTTATATGTATCTGTTACTCTTTGTCCTACAAAGTCAGTAGTTTGATAAGTGAGTATGTGTCAGAGCTTAGAGGTTTTCTCAGTCCTACTTGAAAACTCTGTTTTTGAATGACTGAAAGGAAAGCATGGTATTTAGAGGGAGCAATACTTTAGTTTCTTGATGGGCTGTGTAATTACATAATTAAATAAATGTGAATTTTCCCCACTAATTTTCTCTTAATTTTTTTAGTGTACATCTCTTTGCTGTAAACAATGTCAAGAAACAGAAATAACAACCAAAAATGAAATATTCAGGTGAGAAACGTTCAGTATACTTCTGAATACATTTTCTCAACTGCTCTAACAGTTATAGTTTAGACTGTATTTCCATTATCCATATATCTCCCTTATTAAAAACAGTCATTCAGCAAATGCTCAGGAAGCAAACCCTTCCTGACTGGGTGCTCAGCAGCAGTGGTGATGTAAGATACTATTCACAAGTAATGAGCATGGTAAGGTCAAACAAGGGGGCAATTCTTTTTTTCCCCATTCCTGCTAGATAATCTATTTATCTTCCTAGTGATTAAGGACCTCACATGAATGCCTCAGGGAGGATATTCTAGGCACACATAGGGCCCTTCTGAACATGCACTGATCCTGTGTGATATAAATGTGTAATAATTACTTTAGTACAAAATGATAATTATAAATCAGGACAGTAAGGAAACTGTTGCCTACAAAGTAATCAGTTACCCAAGGATGACTAATAGGACCTTTTCACTGTACTTCCACTCTCAGGGACTCCTTTAGATGAGCTCCGTTTTACAAACATGTAGACTGAATGAAACTGGGCTGACTCCCAACCTCCTGTTTACATACTAAAGTTCTGATGTTACCTCTTATAACCTCATTAAACTTTCTTCTTCCCATTCTGACTTATCTTCTATGCTGATTATCTCTTGTAGTTTATCGTTGTGTGGACCGATGGCAGCTTATGTGAATCCTCATGGATATGTGCATGAGACACTGACCGTGTATAAGGCTTGCAACTTGAATCTGATAGGCCGGCCTTCTACAGAGCACAGCTGGTTTCCTGGGTAATGTGGTTACTTTTTGCTGGGGGGGGGGGGGGGGCGGTGTGCCTTAATGGGACAGAGTCCTAAGCAGAGTTGTTAGAACTGTAATAAAAAACAGACAATGAGATGAATACTATTTAAATGCTCTTCATTTTATGAATGGCTAGTAACAGCTACTTTGGCATACTCTCACTAAATATAAAGTTAGAAGGTTGCCAACTGCAGTTATCCTTAAATTAACTATGCATTTAATCCAGACTTTTCATTTTTCCTTTTAGCTCATTCTGAAAACCAGCTGGCTTATAACCCAATAAAACTGTATCCAAACCACATTCTGTAGTATGTCAAACCAGAGAGTGAATTCTGGTTTTCTTCAATTTTTTTTTTAGCCCAGTGGCCTTCAAAGTAGGAGCCTGGGACCAGCAGCACCACCTGGGAACTGTTTAGGGTTCTTGAAAAGAGTAAGGCTGAGGGAATTCTAGGTGATTCTCTGATTTTGAAAGAGGCAAGCAGAGATTTTTGGGGGCATCTGAGTAGCACAATTGGTTAAGCGTCTTTTAGTTTCTGCTCAGGTCGTGATCTCAGGATAGTGGAGATCAAGCCCCACATTTGCTTAAAACACTGCCCCCCAGGCTTTCTCTAAAATAAATTAAAAATAATAATTGCCATTTTGGACATAGGACCGTATCACTTGGATTGTCCAATCTTTTTTTTTTTTTAAAGATGAGGCAGGCAGAGAGAGGAGGAAGCAGGCTCCCTGCGGAGCAGAGAGCCCGATATGGGGCTCTCCCAGGACTCTGGGATCATGACTCAAGCTAGAGGCAGAGGCACTGACCCACTGAGCCACCCAGGTGCCCCTGGATTGTCTAATCTTATTTATAAGGATTAAAACTAGAATTAACTTTTTTTTTAAAGAATTTTTTTTAATTTTTTTTTTTAAGATTTTATTTATTTAGAGAGAGAGAGAGCGCGCACAGGCAGACAGAGAGGCAGGCAGAGGGAGAAGCAGGCTCCCTGCCGAGCAAGGAGCCCGATGTGGGTCTCCATCCCAGGACGCTGGGATCATGACCTGAGCCGAAGGCAACCGCTTAACCAACTAAGCCACCCAGGCGTCCCTAGAATTAACCTGTTAATAAACATGTGGGGAAATACCTAGGGAATGGTTTGTTACATGATTTGGTTTATTTTGCTAGTTATAGTTTGAGTTTCTGGATGAATTTTCTGACAAAATCATACTTACTGCAGTGAAGTAGTTCTTAGATTTTAGATGAGAAATTCATGCATCTCTCCCTCCCACCACCTATTTTAACTCACAAGAATGTATTTCTGGAGATGGGTGGTGTTTTGTAACATGACTGCAATACAAAACCAACAAGGAAAGGTACCTACAAGTTAATCCGTATCAACAAGATTTAGTTTTTTGTCCAATGCCAAGAGAGAAAAAAATAAACACAGCTTAAGAGCACAATCAAGTTTGTTTTAGGAGACAATATAGAATTTAGCTCTGTCTTGATAACAGCTTTATACAATGATAGGCTTGGGGTACGTACAGAAATATGTTTCCTTATCTGATACCTTTCTTTAATTTTGTAGGTATGCTTGGACTATCGCCCAGTGTAGGATCTGTGCAAGCCATATTGGTTGGAAATTTACAGCCACCAAAAAAGACATGTCGCCTCAAAAATTTTGGGGTTTGACTCGATCTGCTCTGCTGCCCACTATCCCAGACACTGAAGATGAGATAAGCCCCGACAAAGTAATACTTTGCTTATAAACAAATGCAGTAGAGATAAAGTTAATATTTATTAAGTTGGTCTTGTAAAATCAGATCTGCTTTGGAAATTAATGCGTTGATGCATACCCAAGTAAAAAGCAACATTACATGGAAGGTTGCAGTTTCTTAGTCAAAAGGTATTTGAAGTTTTAAATTAAAATATACTATTGAAAGGATGAAAAACAGTCTAGAAAACTTGGTTTTTAGGAGTATCTACCTTAATACCTTGGTATAATTATAGTCTGGCCTGCTAGGACACGAAGACCTCTCTGAAAGGGAGGAGATGGGTTTCCTGCACAAACTTATTTGTAATTCCTCTAACGCGAGGTTAGCCACTTGCTCATGATACATGGAACCAACAGCAAGTTCTTATCTGTGCTCTGACAGAAGTTCCCAAAGCTAGGGTGCCAAATACAAGGTCCTTTAATTTTCTTGAGTTTCTCTCATACTGATGATTTGTAAATTTTGAAAATATTAAAGAGTTAAAATATGCAGTTTGGGCCCCAAAATGGTGTTCATTTCCTTACGCATTGAGGAACTTAACTTATTCGCTCAGTGTTTGTCTGAACAACCTGGTGATTCTGTTCCAGTTCTAATTTGCACCTAAATTAATACAGAACAGAGATATTTATTAAAACATACCTCCCTTCAATCCGGCTAAAAGTGACTGTATTTTGTAAGCACCCTTGTTCCATGTAAAATTGAAAATCTGTAAGTAAAATTTAAGATCAAACAATATTACACATCTTTGTTTAAATAATGTAAAATATTTACTCACAAGCTGATAATTTAAGCATTAAGATGAAGTTTTAGATAGACTTGATTAGCCACCTACCTCTTTGCTTCTATGTTCAAGTGTTGATTGGATCCTTTCACATTTGTGTAAATATGATGACTTCACTGCTTTACATAATTGGGGAAAGTTCAACTAATGGGGAAAAATGTATGAGGCCAAAAACAGACTGTTAAATCTCATTTTAATTTATTAATATTTTATTTTACCAAATGTGCAATGATTATGATTGCCTAAACTAAAATGCTCAACTGAAGATCTCATGTTGTGTATTTATGTATAGGAGGTAAGTGAAAAGCAACTCAAGAATGCTATCCGTTCTGTAGGACATCCCCAAGCTGTAGGGGTTTTGTAGTACTAAAAACCTTGGGTTTATAGGACTGTACCAGTTGTTCAGACAGCCTTATCACAGAGAGGGCACACTGCTTTTACTTTTGCCACCTGAAGGGTGTAGTCTCACGGTGTTCTATTTTGTTTACTGACACTGGCCAATAAAATTTTCAGATAGGGGCGCCTGGGTGGCTCAGTGGGTTAAAGCCGCTGCCTTCTGCTTGGGTCATGATCCCAGGGTCGTGGGATCGAGCCCTGCATCGGGCTCTCTGCTCTGCGGACAGCCTGCTTCCTCCTCTCTCTCTCTGCCTACTTGTGATCTTTGTCTGTCGGATAAATAAATAAAATCTTTAAAAAAGAATAAAATAGGGGAGCCTGGGTGGCTCAGTGGGTTAAAGCCTCTGCCTTCAGCTCAGGTCATGATCTCAGGGTCCTGGGATCGAGCTCCACATCAGGCTCTCTGCTCAGCAGGGAGCCTGCTTCTCTCTCTCTCTGCCTGCCTCTCTGCCTACTTTGATCTCTGTCTGTCAAATAAATAAATAAAATCTTTTAAAAAAAAATTTTTTTCAGATACATAAAAGAAATGCATATAACACTTTTATTTTTTTTTTAAAGATTATTTATTTATTTGACACAGAGAGAGATCACAAGTAGGCAGAGGGGCAGGCAGAGAGAGGGGTGGGGAAGCAGGCTCCCTGCTGAGCAGAGAGCCCGACTCGGGACTCGATCCCAGGACCCTGAGATCATGACCTGAGCCGAAGGCAGAGGCTTAACCCTCTGAGCCACCCAGGCGTCCCTAACACTATTTTAAACTGGTTTTATAAGTAACAAAATAAGACCTCTGAAATACCTATCTCTCTACATAGTTCTATTTAGAAATAGAGATTCTCTGATTTTAGTAAGACTTATATTACTGACTTGTCCCCACAAGGGACAGAGATGCTAGGACTGGCTACAAAAAAAGTAAAATCAATTATAAAATGTCCAAATGTAACAGCTGAAATAATACTTTACCCTTTACCTACTGAAAGCATTTGGGGCTCAAGCCTTTAAAAAGCATACATACAAGTCTGGTCATGGATGTTTTAATGTAGGCCATATCATTTTAATTTGTGAAAAAAATGACTAAGGGTACAGGAGTACTATTACCGTATATAAACCTGATATATACTGTCATATACCACATAAACACATTTATCTTCCAATTCCAAAGGAAATGTTTATTAAAATAAAAGGCTCAAGTATAACTGTCAATCCAGTCTTTCTCAGGCCTAGTACGCATAAAGAAATTGTAACAAAGGACGGTATGCACTACGTACTAAAACTTGGAAACTGCTAGAACAAGTTTTGGGTGTATGAATGCCAGCCACCAGGGACATACCTGGTCTTTATAATTTTATACAGGATATTGTGTCAGCTACTTTCAACATGATTTTATTTTGAAATTCAAGTAAGAACTGACAAAGACAATGGTAAAATAATGTAGTTATTTCAACTACTTCTTTCTTAAAGACAGCACTTTGTAAGATCAGTAATGCGTTACGCTGGGGTTGGGGAGAGGGGGCACCTAGACAGATGAAGACGGGGGAAGCCAACTATACTATCACAGCAGGAGTTATTCCAAAAGAATCACAAGGTTCAGGGATATAAAAATGAGATTAAGAGGAGGTAGATTTGAGTTTACTGCCTAAAACTCACCATAGAAGACCTCTGTTGATCTGAAAAGGTCCTCTAAGCTGGCTTTCTTTCACCTACAAATTCAAGTCTCTTAAATCTCACTGAGAGGGAGAGAAGAAAATCTAACCTTACCCCAAATTTTCTGCTATTGAGTGCCAGTTCTCATCAATTTTCGCTCTTCTTTATGTAACTTAGGAGTTCATCTTTCTCCATTTGATAGCCGCTTTTTTTCCACTGTTCTCGCAACTGCTGCAGCAGAGCCCCAATTTCTTTCCCTGAAGAAATGCCCACTTTTCTGATGTCATGGCCACTTACAGGAAACGGAGGAACACACCACTGCTGCATCTGCTGCAGAAGACTGTGCTCTCCCTGGTACTTCAGGAGCTCACACACGCGAGTAGTTGCATCAGATTCCCTAGCCTAAGAGCCAAAATCAGACATTCAGTTCCAGCACACATCAGAATACTTGCTATTGATCCTATCCTAAAATGCAAATAAATAACCAAGGTGAAATTTTTCATTTACAGTAAATGAAATCCACAGAACACACTGTAGGTCTTAGTGTTAATAAATTAGTTTTGACCAAGCCTGTATACTTACGTCTATAATGTAGTCTTGATAGGGTTTCAGTGGCTCTGAACTATCTGTTGCTTTAACTAAATCTTTCCTGTTTTTAACTATGAATATACCAAGGTTCTTCTCTTCTTTTGATATCTTCAACCTCAAATCCAGTTTTGTGACATCATCCTGTACTTTGAATAATGAGGCCAAAAGAGTCATTGGCTTTGGTGAAAAACCATCAACATTTTTACTAACTTTGTTAAATTCTTCTAAACTTGCATTAGTAGGTAAACCTGGAGGGACAAAAAAATTTTCACCGATTTTTACTTTTTACAGTGGGTAAATTTAATAAAACACACTCATATCCTCGGCCAACTACGGTTATAGTATAGAAGATGCCCTGTCACTAGAACTCACTGGTTCAGTCTGATGCTCCATCTTAAAGGTTAACCACTGATAAACACTGCTGCAATTCCGTCCCATAATGTCCCCAAAACCTAGGGGAGTCCTAACACATGAGTTTCCATTAATGAGCTACATCCTACATCCGGAGGTCTGGAGGCAGTGGTGGTGGTGTCAGACTTGCAAGAGATATTTACTCATGACTGACTGCCCACTGACCTACTCTCACAGACCATCCACCCACCCCTACTACCATTCAAAAACTATATTTGACATACCCCCAAGTTTCCTGAAGTGTGCTTTAGCATAGATCACTGTTCTTTTTGAATATATTTTCTATGTATGTCACTCTTTAAGTGCTCTACATGTATTAATTCACTGAATCTTCCATCCTTTCTATTAGACAGATGCTGTTACCTTCACACCCCTTTTTTAGATTCATCAACTAATGATCAAGGACCTAATCCAAACCACAGAGCTGATATGTGGCAAAGCATCATTCAAACCCAGGTCTGACACCAAAGGCCACTGTGTCCCACCCCTGACCCCAAAGTTTATCTTATTTTAAAATACTGCATTTCTCCTTTTGTATTAGTCGAACATTTTTCCCTATGAAATTTAAAACCAGATGTTTCACTGTGAAAAACTCAAATACTTTATAACTTGGCTCTCACCTATGTAAGGAGCCACATCAAGGTCATAGATGAGGTGAATCAAATGGTTTACATGGTTACCAACAAGAATTTTTTTCAGTTCGACCCAAATCCTCTCTCCTGATATTCCAGCCAAGCCTTTTGCATTTTCTGTAATTGCTTCCAAAGTGTCAGGATCGTGGTCACCAGGTTTGTCTACAATTCTCCCATAAAACCTGCAAAACAAAATTCTCATGCCATGTTACCTCTATGTTGGCATATCACCAGAAAAATCTCATTTTGCATTTTACTGGTACTATTCTATACATCTGAGACAACACAGATGATTTAGGTTTAAGAGGGGCTTTAGACATCATCTGGTCACTCCCTTACCTTCTTTTTGTTCCCAGATGACAAAATCTGAGAGCCAGTAAAATTTAAACTAACATGAACTAGAACCCTCTGCTCGCTTTCATTTCCAGATTAGTTACTGAGACATTTAGAATGGCCATCAAATGTACTTCCTAAAACTGGTACCCTTACTGGAGGAATAATGCAGAACATTCTTGGAAAGAATGGAATGACGTCAATGGAACAGTGTGTACAAAGCTTACTTGTCTGTGCCCACCAGTACTTTGAATGAAGAGTTTCAAATAGGACTCATCTAGCTGCACAAAGTGGAGTGTATTTCTAGCAATCTCAGAATTGGAAGCCTTAAAGTATGCCTGTACTAACACTCATCTTTAAAATTCAGTTCATTAATAATGTAGATTAAATGACAGTAACTATGAATGTCAGTCTGTATTCTGTTATCTGCAAGAGTGTTGCAAGTACTCAAATTTAAGGGAACAGCATTGGGGTGCCTGGGTGGCTCAGTTGGTTAACCATCTGCTTCTGGCTCAGGCCATGATCCCAGGGTCCTGGATGGAGCCCCGAGTCAGACTCCCTGCTCAGCAGAGGAGTCTGCTTCTCCCTCTCCCTCTCACTCCAATAAATAAACAAAATCAAATAAACAAAGGACAAGCATTTACTGACAAAATATGTAGGCTCCATTAGGCTCCATTACAAAAATTCTAAATATGATCCCAACCAGTGAAAAATACTAAACATAAACTAGCCAGTCAGAATCATTTTTAAAAAGGGTTACAGCTCAGAGTTTAAAAAGCAGTGCTACCCACAACACCATCAAAATTCATTTCATGCTTTTAGCAAACTCATCTAAGGGTTACGCATGACCACCTAAAACTGTAAGCCATATGAAGGCAAAGCCACTCATCCCTCCATATTCAAAGCACCCAGCAAGTGGTTGGCCTATGGTAAACACTCAATTATCTATGTAATGAATGATCAGTGCAGGAAAAAAAATGGACATTTAAAAAATGATTTAAAGCTGAATTCTATACAAGACCATCACAGAATGGAGTATTTGTGTTTTTGGGAAAAAAAATAATAGGAAGTATCTAAGTACTATCTCACAGTTAGGTCACACTTTACTAATAAGTCTATCAGAGACAGACATTTGGGATGTCTCCATGTTGTATTCTGACCTGCGCATTTCACATGACTGGAATCGTGCTCTGGGATATTAAAATCTGTATTATTTAAGTATTTTTTAAAAATTCTTACCGGAAATATCTTAAAATGCGAAGATAATCTTCTTGTATCCTCTGTTTAGCATGTCCAACAAACCTAACTTTCTTATTTTTTAAATCTTCATAACCATTGAAGTAGTCAAACAAGGTACCATCAAAACCTATTCATTAAAAAAAAGGGGAGAGATCACTGTTAGCAAATAGGAGCTGGAAAATAAAATTCTCTTTTAAAGACTATTAACAAACAGTAAAAACTAAGTGAAGAGTTACAAAGTTAAAATACAGACATGAACACCATTAATAAATACCCACTATCCATTGAAAACGTAATGGAATAAAAGGTTGTATTCACAATAGCAACTAAAAAGATAATACCCAGAAGTGAAATGAATTGGTGTGGAGACACCAAACAAGCTGATTTTCAAGTTAATATGGGAAAATAAACAAGAAGAGCCAAAGTAATCTGGGAAAAAAATAAATAGCAAAAAGAATCTGGAAGAGCTAAACAATAAACCATAAGGGGGGGGGAATTTATGATCTTAGAATGGGGAAAACCTTTCAAAATATACAGTTAATCCTTAAACACAGGTTTGCACTCTATGGGTCCACTTACAGGTAAATTTCTTTTTTCCTAAAGATTTTATTTATTGGAGAGAGCAAGATGAGTACAACAGGCAGGACTGGTGGGCTGCAGGGTGTGGGGGGTGGGGTGGGGAGGCAGGCTTCCTGCTGAGCAGGGAGCCCAACTCAGGTCTTGATCCCAGGATGCTGGGATCATGACCTGAGCTGAAGACAGATGCGTTTAACTAACTGAGCCACCTAGGTGCGCACAAGTGCACACACACGTGTGTGGTTTTTTTTTCTTTTATAATTTTCTTAACATTTTCTTTTGTCTAGATTGCTTTATTGTAAGAAAGCAGAGTATAATACATACGACACACAAAGTTTGTATTAATCGATTGTTTCTGTTATCAGTAAAGCTTCCTACCAATAGTAGGCTATTAGTAATTAAGTGGAGGGGAGTCAAAAAATATGCAGATTTTAGTCTACATGGGGATTTACCAAGAGAACACACACACACCACCAGAACCTTAAAAGAAACAATCCAACCACCTAAATATCAAGTTTGTCTGCATGACAAGAACCACCATAATGAAAAGCATAAAATAAGTGACATACTGAGAAAAATATGTAAGTCAATATAGTCAAATACCTAATTTCCCTAATACACAAAAAGCTCTTATAAACAAAAATACCATATACAAATAGAAGAATTAGCTAAAAATATCCTGAGACATTAAAAAACCTTTAAAAATGCAGATTTTTTGGAGCACCTGGGTGGCTCAGTTGGTTAAAGCTCAGGTCACAATCTTGGGGTTGTGGAATCGAGCCCCCTGGGGCTCTGCACTTAGCTTAGCTCAGTGTCTGCTCAAGATTCTGTGTAACCTCCTCTCCCTCTCCACACCATTCAACCATCCAGGTGGGGAGGTTGGTGATCCCGAGAGATACTGCCACTACTACTGAAAAACAACTACGCAACTGAATTCAGTTTGAACTTCACTGCTCTTTAGTAACCCAAATGCAGAATACTAGTAAGCTCAGGCTTAACACTTCTCAAACTGGTTTATATGGCATCTTGATATGTATAGCAAATTTAAAAGACTCCAAATTCAAAGAAATAACAGATAATGGGAGGGTGGAGAGGAAACAGGCAAAAATATGAGTACAAAGTAGCAACGACATGTGGTATATCTGTCTCTTAATGACAAGACTGGACTCTCCCTGTTGAGCATGGAAGTACTAAAGTCATTTTCAGTAAAAAAAAAAAAAAAAAAAAAAATCCAAATTGTCTGTTATTAAAAAAAAAAAAAAAAGACTCTCCCCCTGTTGAAAAAAAAAAAAAAAAAAATTTTTTAAAAAAAAAAAAAAAAAAAAAAAAAAATCCAAATTTGCAGGAAATTAAAAAACAAAAAACAAACATAGGATAAGAGAAGAGCAAGGTTTGGGAAGCAAAGTAACCAGAAACGCCAGAACTCGTAATGCTTCATCCAGTAAGGCTTGAAAAAAGTCTGGACAGAAAAATGGGTTGAAAGTTAAAATTAGTGAGAATATCCTATCAGTGTACACTTTATTTTTTGCTTTGAATAGCACTTTCAAAATATGGTGCATAAAAATAAGAAAGTTGAGCTGCTAAGAATAATGTCGTGGTTAAGAATGTGACCTCCAGAGCCAGGATGCTTCAGTTGGAATCCTAATTCTGCAATCTACCAGCTGCACGACTTTAAGCCAATTACTGTGGGTTAAACAGCAGTTTGTGCGTCATAGGGATGCTGGGAAGATTAAATTTCTGTGATGTGCTTGTGCCAGTGCCTGGCACATTATAAGGGCTCAGCAAATGTTAGAAAACACTAAGAATGGTTTCTATTTCTATCAAGCAGTATACTGGAATATTAGCTTCTTTTAGTTAGGTATGCTTAGGAGAAGCCAGTTAACAAATTTTATACACTGCACTAGCTGGAGCAATTTACCCTAAGTGAGAATGAGCTAAGATGAAATAAACATGTGGAGTTTGATCACGTAACAGAGAGAAAACACTGCCCCAACTGGGCTCCCTCTGGTCATAAATCACCTAGGCTTTGGAAATCCAAGTTCCAATCATGGCAGTCTGTGACTTGAGCTAAGCTCCTTAAAACCTCAGTCTATTTCCTCATCAAATGGATTTATTACTTAGTCAAGTTTTTCTGACAGTTCAATATGATAAAGTGTATCAAGTAACTGAGAACCTAGCAGCTGCTCTAGAAACGCATCATTAATGCAGTTAGCAAGAGATGCCTATCTTGGCATACAACCTCCTTCTCCATCCCATGAAGCAAATCCTACTTACAGGTTTTTCCCCACTGTCTCCAAGTTCATTTTAGGCCATATCACCTTTATAAAAGACCTACATTAATACTTGTTTTTGCTAACCAAAAGAAATCTGGAAGAGGCTTTTCACTGTGGTAACAGAGTAATTGTTCCACACCTTATACCACCTTCAATTTGAAAGAGGTTACACAGGATACTTCTGGGTAGCAAGTACCTGTCCTTCATCCTTTCACTATTACAACTGCCACATGTTATGAAGAGTGGTTGCTTCAGCTCTCTTTTCTAATCCAAAGTCTTAAACACAAAGGGCTTGACTACAGTTTAAAGGACAAAAAATAATGCTTTTCAATAAAGCACTAACTTAATTCACCTATTACGAATCTCAATTTTTTTAACAAAAAAAATCCAGTTGAGATAATAAATAGGTTTTCTCTTGCAGGCTGACTCTGATTACAGGTGATTCCTAAAGTGCAATGCTATGAAAGAATTTGACCTTGTGTCTAGGCACAGCAACAGGAAAGGTGCTGAGGTCATTCACAAGTGTGTGCCGTGGGCACCAGAAAAGAGGAAAGAAAGCCTAGGGTGGGCATGCACAAAAGACAGAGCAATGGAGAATGGTATGGGAGGAATGTATGTGGGTGCATTTTTCTTACCTAAAATGTTAACCATTTTTAGATGCAGTTAATAAGTGGACACAGAATGTGTACATGTGCAAGGCACTGTTCTAAAGACCTAAAATTAGGGGCCCCCGGGTGGCTCAGTGGGTTAAGCCTCTGCCTTCGGCTCAGGTCATGATATCAGGGTCCTGGGATCGAGTCCGGCATCGGGCTCTCTGCTGAGCAGGGAGCCTGCTTCCCCCTCTCTCTCTGCCTTCTTGTGATCTCTGTCAAATGAATAAATAAAATCTTAAAAAAATAAATAAATAAAGACCTAAAATTATTAACACCTTTAATCCTCATGACAGCCTTGCTAAGGAAACAGATATTAGCATCCTCAGTTTACAGCCAGTGAGGCAGAGTCAGAATCTGAACCCAGGACTCTGGCTCTAGACTCATCTTTTAACCCAGATGCTACACTCTCAGATGAAACTAATGCAACCTCTCAGGTTGGAGAACATTTTTCTAGGACGCAGATTGACTTGAAAAGGAGGCTTTCAGCGGCACCTGAGTCGTACAGTCGGTTAGGCATCCAACTCTTGGTTTCTGCTCAGGTCATGATCTTGGGGTCATGGGATTGTACCCCACAATGGGCACCTCACCCAGAACAGGCTCACCTTGGGATCCTCTCTTTTTTGCCCTCTGTACCTCACCCCGCTCTCTCACATAAATAATTTTTACAAAAAAAAAAAAAGCTTTCAGAAAGATTAGATTAAAACATTATCTCCAGATATTACCTAAAAACATGGAATTTATAGTGAGATCTCTACGTTCAGCATCTTTTTGCCAATCAGTTGTGAATTCTACCTCAGCATGTCTTCCATCGGTGACAACATCAATCCGCAGTGTAGTAATTTCAAAATTTTCTTCATGAAGCTGTAATGAAATGTTTTTTAATTAGTTGTTAAGTATCAGTGGATGAGTTGAAAAAAATGAGTCCTGACATGTGTATCTTCTTTCTTTTAAAAGTCACCTAGTGCACATGTACTCTGAAACAGAAAGAAACCCACAATATTCAAGATAGATCCAAAGAATATTTTTTTCAAAGAATATTTTTTAAGAAATAAATCCATCTCAATTAAAAACGATGAGTCTGACATTAAAAAAAATGACCACTCTAACAAATGTTGTGACAGAGAATGGAAGAGGCCCTCAAAACAGTGTATTCCAGTTCTTCATTTCCAATTAGGCTACTCTGAAATAGTTAATGTCTCCAGTTTGCAAAGAGCTGAATTCAGTTTACAATAAACACCACTGAGCAAAGGACTGATAGAAGAAGAAATATGAACCACTGACACCTTCTGCAATTCGTTTACTGGTAACCATCAATGAAGTTAAAATAAAGTAATATATTTATCATGGGAAGAGAGATGAGCTCCAGCTGGCAAAAGCTGAGTAGCTTCAGGACAGATGACACATGTGCTGAGCCTTGAAAACTAGTAGGTGCCTGGGTGGCTCAGTTGGCTGGGCAGCTGCCTTCAGCTCAGGTCATGGTCCTAGAGTCCCAGGATGGAGTCCCGCATCGAGCTCTCCACTCAGCAAGAGTCTGTTTCTCCTCCTGACCCTCCTCGCTCTCATGTTCTCGCTCTCTCTCTCTCTCTCTCATTATCTCTCTCAAATAAATAAATAATCTTAAAAAAAGAGAGAAAGAAAACTAAGTAGGATCTGCACATGCACATGTGGAAAGAGCATTTCAGTGAAGAGAAAAGATGACCAAAGGCACATGGAAAGAAAGAGAGATATATGCACAAGAAGTACTGCTGACAAATAGCGTGTTCGCATTAAGGGGTAGACAGCAAAGGTTTTTACATGCCACTGAGGAATCTGGAAACTCCTCAAATCTCCTCAATAACTGAAAGCTAATAATGGCACTTTAAGTCTGTTCAGAATTCCTCTCAATCTCATTTCTTTTCTGGAAACAAGTTAGAGCTCACTATAGGGTTCTAGAACTCAAGAATTTGAAGCACAACTTTTCTCTCAAGACAAGTGGTAAGAAAAGGGTTTGAACTATGGAAGACTGAAAATCATTGTAGGAAACAGACCCCTGGAACATCTCCCGTACCCAGGCAGAGAACTCAGCAGAAAGACTCAACTATAAATAGTCACAATTTGGGACACCAGAAACAGATGATAGTGGGAGTGAAGTACCACAATGAAAACAAGATAAAGTGGAAAAAAAAAAAAAATCAACAAGACCCTCATTCTCATTCCCCTCTTGGTTTCCCAAATGCTAATAACCAGGCTTGTTCTAACCTGAATGACACTAAAGGATTCCTCGGATTTCCCCTAATGAAAAGGCCTGCTGATACTAAGTTGGTGATTCCACATTTCCTACACAAAATTACAGTAAAGTTCTGAAGTCACTTTACAAACACCAGAGGCTCACCCGAACTTAAGAAGAGAACCAAACCCACATTTAAGGAAAGCCAACAGGAAAGACAGAAAAAGCTCAGAGGAAAGAGAGTGTCAAAGTAACTATAACTGATATCCTAAAGGAAGTAAGATAATGCATCTGAAACAAGAAGAGGAAGTTTACAAAAGAAATATTCTGAGAAACACCTCTTAAAAATGTTAAAAATAGGGGTGCCTGGGTGGCTCAGTGGGTTAAAGCCTCTGCCTTCGGCTCGGGTCATGGTCTCAGGGTCCTGGGATCGAGCCCCGCATCGGGCTCTCTGCTCAGCGGGGAGCCTGCTTCCCTCTCTCTGCCTGCCTTTCTGCCTGCCTGTGATCTTTGTCTGTCAGGTAAATAAATAAAATCTTAAAAAAAAAAAAATGTTAAAAATAGCAAAGGTTGCAAATATAAGAGACTGGATGACGAAGTTAAGGCAATCTCATGGAAAGTAAAATAAAGATACGAATATAAAATAGGGCGCCTGAATGGCTCAGCCAGTTAAGTGACTGACTTCAGCTCAGATCCTGATCTCAGGGTCCTGGGATCAAGCCCCTAAGGCTCCGAGCACAACAGGAGACTGCTTCTCCCTCTTCCTCTACCCCTCCCCACTGCTTTGCTCATTCTCTCTCAAAAGAATAAAAAAACCTTAAATAAATATAAAATAGGAGACAAAAAGATAAAACCAGAAGATTAGTCCCCGTGGTCCAACATCCAACATCACAGCAGATTCCAAAGGTGAAGACCCTGAGCAAAGGGGATAGAATTATGAAAGGGACACAAAAAGGCTAAGTGTCCCTGATGCAAAAACACATCCAAACGAAAGCACCGCATCTCAAATTATTAACACTACCTAAAAAGATCACAAAGTCTTCCTAAAAGGGGTGGGGGGGTGGGGCTCTGGTCTCAGAGGAGAAATCTGAATGAGCTCAGACTTCCCAGAGGCAGCACTGGCAGGTGGGAAACAAAAGCTTTCCATTTCTGAGTGAAAATGATTGCCAGCCTGGAATTCCACCGCCAATAAAACTATCAGACCAGTGTGAAGGTAAAATAAAAATATCTGCAGACATGTAAGGCTTTTTCAGGTTTCAGACTATTAAAATGAGAGCCATAAATAAATAAACAAACAAACAAACAAAACAAGAAAAATTATCACATAGGACTCGAGAACCAGGAAGTCTAACAAGGAAGAGGTCAGGAAATTCCCAGGATCTGGTGCCGGCAAATCTCAGGACGAGGAATGCAGAGCCAGCCCACAGCATGCACATGTGAGAAAAGAGAAGGCACCAGGTGAGGCGGCTCAAAACACAGGAACTGAAACTTGATGGGTTTCATCTCCTGAAGAGGAACTTTAGAGTGTACAGAAATGAATTAGCAGCACACAGAGAGCTACATAAAAGAAAAATGCTGTCGGGGCACCTGGGTGGCTCAGTGGGTTAAAGCCTCTGCCTTCAGCTCAGGTCATGATCCCAGGGTCCTGTGGATCGAGTCCCACATCGGGCTCTCTGCTCAGCAGGGAGCCTGCTTCCCTTCTCTCTCTCTGCCTGCCTCTCTGCCTACTTGTGATCTCTCTCTGTCAAATAAATAAATAAAATCTTAAAAAAATGCTGTCAAATGCAGGGGAAAGCAACATCACCTAAGAAAGAGATGCAGGCACGATACACTTCATAATCCAGCTGTAAGCAATACAGTCATAAATGAAAACACCGAACATGAGTTTGACCAGACACGATGGTCCAAGCATAGTGAGTGCGAAGACGAGGCAGGGAGAGCCGCGTGCACTGTGACTAAGAAGCCGCCACTCTCCTGGGCAGCAAGTCAGCACACAACTGGGAAATGTGAAGCAAAGACCAATATGGCAGCATAGAAACGACTTTCTTAGAAATGTGGGGCTAACAGGTAAGTACGGTAAAAACTGGTCGAAAGTGGCTATAGCAAAGGAGGATGCAGGGCATTAAGAGGGAGGAGAGACGGACATATTTTTAGTAGCTTTTTGTCACTTGCTTTTTTAAAACTAAAAAAACACATAAAACTTTTAAAAATTACAAAAAAGACAACATGATTGCTGTCAAACCTCCCACTCACCCTGGCAGTAATCGTTCCATGCTTTTCTCCTTTGTTGTTTATCATACGAATACCCGCGGCCTGAAACATGTCCTTCATTTGAGCAGGGGTAGCAGTGGTGGCAAAGTCCACATCTTGAGGCTTGACTCCATTTAATAAATCCCTCACTGCTCCTCCTGCTATTCTTAACTCATGATTTTCTTTGACAAATAATTCTGAAAGGAGAGAGAATATTTTTTACTTCAGTTTATTTACAAATTACAGAAGTA
>ML102176.1:0-22206 GCA_003697995.1 Taxidea taxus jeffersonii
TAAGTTAGATCTCTCTATATTAAAATAATACATTTTAATGAAACTGACCATCACATCATGAAGCACAGCCTCTGATTTTACCCTTGCAAGATTTTTAGGAGACATTAAGCTGCTAGGTTTATTTTTACTAAATTAGAGCATAAGAGGAATAAAACAAAAACAGAAGGAAAAATTGCAAGTAAGACTTTATTAAAAAGCCCTGGAATTTATATGCAGAATTGGGAGGAGTCTGTCTCTAGGGTCAGCTTTTGACCTTCTCATTTATGTTTGAGAAAGAAGACTTGGAAGTTAATTCTTGTTTGAATCTGGCCTTGTGATTGGTTGCAAATGGAGAGACTTCTCCTCTCTGCAGGAAATGATGCCATCACATTGAGAAGCTGTTTTCTGGACTGGCAAATGGAAAATGTCCTTAATGAAAACACAGAATAATCACTTTGAGTGTGGGGAAGAAGCACTGGGAGGAAACAGGAGAAAGAATACATATTAAATAGATGTGCCTACCAGCATATTGATGAGGAAAGGGATTTAGAGATTATTGTAGGGGGAAAAAAACCTCTTCATATTATTATCCTAATGCTTTTCTGTAGCTTAAAAAGTGAATATGCAGAATGTCACAAGTAGAAAGAAAATGCCAATCAGGGCTCTCTAAAATAGAGGTATGATGGTCACTTTTAGAGCTATGATGGAGTCCAGTGTTCTGGCCTGACAAGAAGTCCAACACTTAAAGTCACTTCTACATGTCAGACTATTTATCCAAAGCTTTGTTTAGAAAATATAGTTACCAAATTTTCAGACATATATTACAATCACCGTAGTGGCTAACATTTACTAAGTCTTGAAATATGTTCTAAACACTTTATGTGTATTAGCTCATGCTCATTCTCCCCATTTTACTCAGGAAATGGAGTCACCAAGCAAGTAAGATATTTGGCCAAGGTCACATAGCTAGTGGGTCACTGAGCCTAAATTCACAGCCCCAGCTGCCTAGCATTATGACATTCTGCCTTCATAGTGGAGAAACAGTGGCTTTGAAATGAGCTAGTCTTTATGCAAATCCTGACCATTGACCCTTGGCACAACACAAGTTATTTAATGTTTCTCAGCCTCCATCTTATCCTATGCAAAATGGGAATAATAATATTTAACTCACAGTGTTTTGTGTGGATTAAGTAAGCTAATATACATGAAATACTTGGTATAGAACAGAGTAGATAATTTCCCCACATCTACTCTATCCCTGATTTAGGAATCTTTAGAAGACAGAGCCTTAAGGTTTTTGGAATGAGACATGATGCATAAGGCTGGATTTGTGGGCTGGTGTCACCAAGAACGTATATCCCATCAGGTTGAGGTCACACTGAGGTCATGGACGGGTACCTGAGGATGCTCAGAATCAGAGACTGATGAGATTGTTCCTCTGTCCTTGTATGTTCTCTTCAAAGGGGATATAGTTTAGGAAAAGGAGGAAAATGAGACTTAAAATTAAATGGCTTCCACTAATCCTGTATGGTCTCTGCAAACAGAGTAAAATACCTCCATACATACACAAATGTAGCTGTCATGGGATTGGTGATTAGCTCATGTCCTTTGCCCAGCTCATGTCTCAAATGGAGCTGAAGTTCTGATCTTCTTGGGGGAGGGTACAGATGGATGATATGGAAGCAGGGGATGAGGCAGCCCTAGAAAAAAATAAACAACCTCATGTTGGAGGTGGAGGATGGGTGATCACATCCTCAGTCTTCTCCCAGCCCAAACCACTCACATTGTTCAATGAAACAGATCCTAACTAACTGGAAATTCTTTGAATCCTTTCTACTGTCCTAAAAATGCCAATTGACAGACCCAGAGTCATCTCCATCAATATTTAAGCCAGAGTGAAGAGCTACCATCAGGTGGCACCAAACCACAGCAGGGCACAGAAAGGATTCAGGTTGCATAGCCTGACTCCTAGAATACCCCCAGAATTTCAGGCTAATCACCTGTGCAAAATCTACCTGGTCATTTCATTAATCTTGAACAAATAAGAGATGACACTTTGCGCAATTGAAATTTTGGGGCATCACATACCATGTTATTGTGGGTTGTTTAATATATGCTGAATATCTACTATTTGGGGACATACGTTAAGTGCTTGGGATTCAGAAAAAAAAAATACAGCCCCAGCTTCTAAGACCTCATGGTTCAGCATTTAGATAGTCAAATAAACAAGGAATTACACCATGGTGTGACAAGTGCTACCACAGTGGAAAGCAAGGGATGCTTTGGGACTTTAGGGGAGACACGGGAGGAGCATCTGGTGTATGGTGACTAACACACCATAATTTTAAAAAAAGAAAAAAAAGAAAGAAAGAAAGAAAGGGAGGGAAATCTGAACCATTTTCCTGAGGAGGATCAGGAGGATGGGAAGAACATTCCAGGCACAGGAAGCAGCTTGTACACCAACCTAAAAGACTCATGGTTTGTTCCTGGAAGTGAAGAGGAAGAATGTGAGAATGAGAGATGAGTCATGAAGGACCCCAAACACCATGATAAGGAGCTTGAACTTTGTGCTGTATATTAATAATTCTTCGTCTTTTCTGGGATGCAGACTATAATGGAATTTATGGTCCTTTTCCTTCAGAAAAAAAGGTGCAGTGACACACACACAACACATAATTTTACATTTTACATTCAATTTCAGGGACAGTTGTAGGCCCTCTGCCACCCATTATTTAAGGACTCTTGGTTAAAACACCCCACCTAGAACAAGTAGAGGTCATTAGGAATCAGGTTTGAGGTTGAACATGCATGCGTCCATCAAATGACTGGCTACGTAACCACTGAAATGGAAACACAGATGATGGATTGGAAGAAGAAGAATGGCCTGAAAATGAGCAGGTCAGGCCCGAAGCTGGGAGCCTGTTGTCAAGGTTTAGACAAAACAGTGGTTTTGTTCAGTCTCCTCCATCTCCAAAACTTCTGCTGGGTGATGGATAAGAGGAAAAACCCAATCACTGGACTCAGAGCATTTCTGCCCCACCCCCGTTCTTTCTGAGAAAGCATTCAGCTGTGAGGGAAGGGGAGAGAAGCAGGAAAATTTGTAATCTACAAGTGATATCACCAGACCCTGGGCTATAGGTTGCCTAGGATGGCACCCCGCAAGTTCGTCTCTGACAACATGCTTCTAACAACCACAGTGCTATCTCAGGAGGCAATGAAAAAGTCTCTGGGTAACAGGATGTTATTGGTTCTTCTGTGTACTGGGGAGAGGGGCCGGCACACAGAGAGGGAAAAATGGATTCCTTTAGCAGCAAAATAGGGATGTAGGGTTCTGAACTTAATCCTGACTCTTCCTGTGAGAGCCTGGGAAAGTGTCTCTGTGCTCCTCTTCCTTCATCTAAGGGAGTAACAATAAAAGAGCTAATATTCCCTGGGAGGAGTAATAAGGAGGAGAGATTACAAAGCACCTTGTAAATTCTGCAGGAAGGTGACACGACATTGGCCGATGGCTCGTTCACTGGAAGAAACAGCGGTATTATAGCCATCCTTGTTTTCTGACAGACGTTTGATTTCTGCCGTCAGTAAAGGCCCTCCCAGAAGTAAGGGAGTCCTGCATCCCTCTCTTGTTGCCTTCTTCAACTTTGTTGCCATGTGACAGCAATATGGCAGAAATCCCAGAAGGGAGAGTGCCATGAAGCTGTGGGAAGTTTGGAGAGTTGAACCAGACTCACTCTCTCTCTGAAATAGCTGCTTAGGGAAGGCAGGGCTGGCTCCACTGTACATGGTTTGGTTTTTTGTTTGTTTGTTTGTTTGTTTTAAGTTTGGGTTTAATTGAATTTCACTGAAGCCAAGAGGGCCTCTAGCACTTGCTGTCTCCCAAAACACGGGCCCTAGCTGCTCAGAATGGCTTGGTTTCCTTGCAGTCCTATTGTGGCAGACTGATACACCCTCCATCCAGTTCCATGACTGCTGCTTTTTCCGTAGGACCACCCTCGCACCTGAAGAATGTGGGAATGATGAGCCCTGATGGAATCTGAACCAATCTGCCATTCCCTTCAGACTCCCAAATGCTTGCTCCACAGCACGATGCCTTGTTGGGTTTGAGGTGGTTTTTTTTTTTTTTTCCTTTTCTTTTTTTTTCAAGAGTCGGGTATTGGCACCATTTCTGTTGGTTGCACTGGAACATAAGAGGAGAGTAGCTACAGGTAACAGATTATTTTTAATTCTGCCTTGTTATTTGGAACTGATTTCCCATATGTTGTTGTTGTTCAATTCCTTGCATGAATTTTCTCAAATATTTGTAACATATGTCATATCTATATGCAGATTTTAAATTATGGATGCCTTCATCCAATCATTTTTGAAGGAGGAAAAACCCAAGTCTAATACTCTCAAGCAGGACCACAGTCTCCTGGGCATCAGTTATCGTTCAGGTAGACACATCTGGTGAAATGCATCACATCAAATTAGTATCAAGGGTATTGAGACTCTGAAACTACAGGCAGACAGCCCCCTTCTAATGTACTGCTTTTTAGATTGTTGGGGAAACTTGAATCCCAATTCTCTTGTGAAATGAGTGATACTAACATGCCTGTTCAAATGCTCAAAGTGAAGATCAAAGCAGCAGTGTCCAAATTGCCTTTGCAAACAAAGCAGCCCCTTGCATCCCCCCTGGGGACACCGTGCTAATTTTATCTACTCTCCCTGGCTCTTCTGCTATTAAATAGCAATAAATAAATGTTTTTTCTGGGTTTGCCAGTGGCTTATTTGTCTGACAAACAAGCTCATTTCCTTTTAAGTGTGAGGTTTTAGTCCAACTAATAGAATTAATCTATTTTTAATGAAAATGCGAATGGCTTTTACTTAGAAATCTACCTACCCATCTCCCTCACAGCAAGAGGCCCCTCCCCCAGCACCTTCTCTGAACACATACAACCAGCCATGAATATTTCAATACATCTCAGGCTTTCAGATCAATATAGGCAACTCTCAAGCCCTATTGATTTTCAGAGGTTTGACTCACAAGGGTGATAAATATTTCTTGACTTATGAAACCTGAGTTAAAGAGGCTTTGCTGGCCCTTCAACTTTTCCAGACATCTTTGTCTCCTTTTCTGTCCGCTTCCCATATTCCTTCTGCTGGTTTTTCCTCCCTCTCTCGCCCTGCACCACCCTCCTTCAATGCCATCCCCCCTACACCCCACAACAGCCCTGAGATGGAGGAGTATGACTAAGCAATAAGTTCTGGAGAAGCAGGCACTATTTCCCCACTGGGTCCACTTCAGGTCAGAGGGAGAAAAGGCCAAGGGAGGATGGCAGCTATAGCACAATTCGGCCCCCCATCCATCTCGCCTGCAGGGACTCTGCCAGCTTTCCTCCTGTCTCTCTGATTCATTTATCAGCACAACCGACTCCTCCTCCTGCACACCTCTGAAGATGTAATCCCAGAAGGCGACCCTAGCAACATACGAGGAATTCCCCACTGAGGCACAGGAGCTGAGCTGCTCCATATGGGTAGGAAATAAGCTAATTATACAGTCAGCCATGTCCAATGCCAGGACGTATGTTTTTATAAGTTTATCCAGCCTAGTTATGAAGCAGCGAGCCTGAGATTCTTGGGAAATTTTACTGAACCTTCGTTAGTTGATCTACTGTGATGAGCATTGGATTAGAAAGAGTTTGGAGACCTGGGTGTGGATTTCTCTGGCTAGCCCTGGGGGAGTTGGTCAAATCCAATGACATCCCTCTGTGGGCATCTATTTCCTCGTTTATAAAGTATATTCATCCATTCATTCATTTAACAAATCTTTATTGAGTTTTTCCTGTGTTCTAGGGAGAGAGGCTAGAATGGCACACAAGCTAGATACAGGTCCCTGTTCTCTTGAAGCCTATCATCTAGTTAGGAGGAGTCAGGGACATGTATAATGTTGCATACTCCTCTGTACTCCCATACTGCATTCCTCTAAATATTGTAAAGACATTGTATTCTATAAGTAGGTCATTATCATATTTATAGTCTGAGCCCTTGCTAAACTGTGTGCTATTTGTTGGTCTGGATTGTGCCTAGATCTTCGGAGATGCTTGTTCACCGGATGTTAGTTGAAGAATTGACACTTTATGCTGTGTGTCCTGTTCAACATCAAATGGAATTGAGGTGCCAATCCTGTGTGTGGAGCCTCAGCAGCAAAAACATTCAGTAGTTATGATCCCGCCGCAATGGTTTTTTCATTTCAAGTCTTTGTGTAAGAGAAAACATATGACAGGGCTTAGAGAAAGCAAGTGATAAGCTGTCAATAAATTGTAGCTTTCCTTTTGATGGAAAGTTAGAGATGACCAAAATGATCCCAAGACCAAAACAGACAGACAGATTAAAGTCTCTTTTGAAGTACAATCATGTTTTGAGCAAAAATATGAGCAAAAAACTCATTTTTTAGAGTAGTCTGGTATATTTTTGGATTTGAACCTTTTAAAAAGTTTTAAGTTTATTTTTATTTTTAATTTAAAAAAAATTTCAAGCTTCATTGAGATATAATTAACATATAACATTGTGTAAGTTTAAGGTGTACAATGTGCTGATTTGAGGTACATATATATTGCAAGATACTTACAATAAGTATCTATTAACAGATGAATGGATAAAGGAAATGTATTATATATTCACAGTGGAATATTATTCAGCCATTAACAAGAAGGAAATCCTGCATTTGTGACAACGTTGATGGGCATTGTGATAAGTGAAGTAAGTCAGACAGAGAAAGACAAATACTGTATGATCTCATTTATACTGGAATCTAAAAAAGGAGAATTCATAGAAAACAGTGAGTAGATTGGTGGTTTCCAGGGGCAGGAGTTAGGAGAGAGAGGGGGTGAGGAAATGAGTGAGGTTGATCAAAGAGTACAAACTTCCACCTGAAACTTTAAACTGAATTCACATTAGCTGCTATGTAACCTTGAACAACAGTTAGATTGGAAAAGATGCACAAGGCTTCTGCCAGCATTGGTATTGCTTGACTCAACATCGCATTGTTGATCATTTATGTGAGCACAAATAAGTCCCCTCCCTTTTCTTTCCTACTCCCTCATAAGTCACATAGGGGGAGCAGCCCTTTCTCCAGGAAGAACTCTATGGGAGCTTCCTTCCCCCAATGCTCAGTAAAGGGCTTCTCCCACACTTACCTCTATTGTAGTGATAAGTTTTCCTGATTGTCTCCTCCACGAAACTTGGAGTTCTCTGAGGACAGAAGTTATGTTTCTTCATAACTTTCTTCTTATGTTTCTTCTTCATGAGATCTCTAACATCTTCCTAGCACATTGCTGGCACAAAATAGGTACTAGTAAATGTTTACTTTGAATAAAATTGAGAAGTTCTCTGCCTAATGTGTTGAATAAATAAACTAATTGAAGGTCTAAGGTGTGGAGTAGGGAGGTGCTATGTCATCCCTTCTTGCTCTTAAACACTCAAGAAGCATGTAAGGAAGGAATCAGGAGTCATTTATCTTCTGTGTCCATTTTACTGGAAGAAAATGATGACCATTTTGATATCACTGAAAGACATTTGTTTTTTTTTCCCAGTTCCTTGCACAGACCTCCTAAAAGTTTTGGAATTTCCTGGGTGAGAATTGTGATGGGAGCCTTTTTTGTTCTAATGAGGCAACTCTTTGCAGGCCCCAGATAGCTCCTGGATGGCAATTGGTCATAGCTTCAACAGGGCCTGGTCACCAGAAAGACCATCTGCGATTAGAAGTTTGCAAGTTTCAGCCCCTACTCAACCTCCAAGGATTAAAAAAGGGCTGGAGACTGAGTTAATAAGCAATATCCAGCAATTTCATCAATCCTGCCTACACGGTGAGTGATCCATAAAATCCCCTAAACTATGGGGTTCAGAGAGCTTCTGGGTTAATTATGACACTGAGGTGCCCAGAGGATGGTATGCCTTGTCCCTACTACCTTCCCCTTGTGTGTCTCTTCCCTTTGGCTATCCCTAGTTGTATTCTTTTTTTTTTTTTTTAATTTTATTTATTTATTTCAGAGAGAGAGAAAGTGCGAAAGAGCATGAGAGAGGAGAAGGTCAGAGGGAGAAGCAGACTCTCCGTGGAGCTGGGAGCCTGATGCAGGACTCCGGGATCATGACCTGAGCTGAAGGCAGTTGCTTAACCAACTAAGCCACCCAGGCGCCCCCTAGTTGTATTCTTTATAACAAACTGCTCATAGTAAGTGAAGTGTTTTTCCAAGTTCTATGAGGCATTCTAACAAATTGTCACTCCTGAGGGGGATGATGGGAACCCCACATTTGTTTCTAAGTCAGACAGAAGTGTAAATGATCTGGGCAGTCCACTTGAAACCGGTATCCGAATTCAGGACAGTCTTATGGGAGTGAGTCCGTAGGCCTTTGGAGTATGGTGCTAATTTGAGGTAGTTAGTATAAGGATTGAACTGAATTGTAGGATACCCACTTGATAGCAGAATTGGTTGATGTCAGGAGTATGAGTAAAACCAGCTCAACCATGGAAGGCCCAGTCTCCCACCATGAGAGAGAAGCTTGCAACTGGGGTGAGTATTCCTGGAGTGAGGTTTGCCGGGAGTGCTGTTCAGAGGAGGTGATATGGGGAAGAGTTCTTTTGGGCAGGAGCTCATTTGATGGGTAAGATGGAAGTTCTGAAGGACCTCAAAGACCTTCCTAGGGAACAATTCACCCTCCACCAAAGATGGAAATGCAAACCACACTGCAGAGCACAAGGCCGCTCTCCAATTTGGCAAACCAACACCCCAATGGTGTCAGAGCTAACAGTGGATGTGGCAGTGGCCACGTCATACGGTGTGGATGACAGCTCCTTTGCCCTCAGTGTGCCAGATGCTTCACGGGTTGTTCTACCAACTGTCTCATTTTATTCCTCTCAAAAGGAATAAAGTCCTATGTAGAGAAAGTACTATGATCCTTAAGGTACAGATCAAGACATTAATTCTGAAATTCTGGGGAAAATCTGACTTGTCACATCAGAAGTCACAAAGGTTGCAAATGTTCCAAAGTGTGTGTGTGGCTAGAAGATATGATAAGCAGAACACTTACATTGCCTCAGTATTATTCAAAGTATTTTGAGGAGAGGGGAGGCAGGGGCAGTATTTTATATACTAAAAATGTGAATGTAGGTTTCACTTAAACATGAAAAGATTAAAAGCACATCTGCAAAGGGGGCCCTGGCTGGCTCAGTTGGTGGAGCATGAGACTCAGTCTCAGGGTTGTGCATGGAGACTACTTAAAAAGAAAAGAAAGAACAAAAAGAAAAAAGAAAAAAAAATGAATCTGCAAAGAAAGTGTAAGGGTAGCAGGTTTTCAGACCACAACCCAGCGCTTCCAAGTGGCGTCGGAGTTCTGTGACAGAAAATTTTGAAACACAGGGATGTTTGAGTCCTGAGGTCTCACAACTTGCTATCATGGAGCTAAGGCTCTCTCAAGAAGTTATGAATGTCAAAGTGCTTTCAGGCCGTAACTCTGGAGTATAATTTCTTTTTCTGTTTCTGAGGAGAGAGGGGCCAGGTCGCTTTATTAATCAAATGTGCAAGCAACATTTGTTCTCCAGCTAAGAGTCTGATGTTTCCCATCCAGCGGCATGCCCTCTGTTGCCCCCACCTACCCCTTATTCCAAACAAGACAGGCTCTGGAAGTACAGTCAATCTGGAATTAAAAAAAAAAAAAAAATCAATTGCTGTCTGTTAGTGTCTAAAGGCATCCCATGTAATCATTTGGATGGATTTCTCACTAAATTTTGAGGGCATATAAGGGGTGGCCTCTTCAAAAATCTAGGGTATGTAAAGTTTGTGAAATTAACTTTCAGACGTTTCAGGGTCACCTTAAAGGGAGAGACGGATGTCTTCCAGAGCACCTGAAACTGAGTTTACTCGGAATGCTCCAATGATTTCTGATCTCCATGTTGTAATATGTAACAATAGTTTCCAATATGAGTCCCAAATTAGAAGTCTCAAAAGCAGGTGCTCTGAATTGATCCACAATTGAGTTCATGCTTGTATGGGCAAGTCTACCATGTGAGACGCAGGCTTCATTCATACGACCCAAGCAGTCCTGGGGGCTGGGCTGGGAACAGCTAGTAACACACATTTCCCCAACTGAACAGCTTTCCTTTTACATCTGCCTCCTTTGCATTGAGGCTTTCTCTAATAAGCAAGTATTAGCTGACTATCACTCTGTACTCCAAGCAGTGCTAAAACATCTACTCTTAAAGGTTATCCACTGCAGGCTAAAAAGCACTGTGAACACCACCTTGTCAAAAGTTCTTACTGTAACAGTGAGGAAACAGGCCCACAGTGGTGAAGGGACTCACCTAAGGTCATAAAATGAGCTAATAGTAACACTGAAATGGGACGCGTGTCTCCTGACTCTCGTCTGAGTGCTCTATTGTTCCAAATAGTATGCCCTCTTTTCCAGACAAACATGGAATTTTAAAAGTATTTGGCTCATTTGATCACTTCTCTCTGAAACCAGGGAGCTCATGACTAATGACACAAACTGCGAAACTGAAAATAATTTTTCAGTGGGGCATTCCTGTGGAGCATATATTCCCTCTCTTTCCTCTCCCCCATGACAGGAGTAGACTTTTCCACACCACTGGAGGGCTTAGCCATGTGATGGCCAAACAGGTTTGGCCAGTGAAATGTGAGCAGAGGTTGGCTGTTATGGTGAGGGTTCTGTGTTCTCCCCCTCTCCCATAGGAAGGGCATGCTCCAGCCTCCTACTGCTCCTTCATCCTGGGTCCTAAAATAGAAAGACATGACACAGCCCTGAACCCAACTTGGTGCAGTGCTGCTGAAAGGTTGACCTACAAACCCGCAGGTGAGGATACAGGTTTGTTGTTGGAATCCTCGGAAATTTGGGAGGACTGTTTATTATACAGCATATCAGAGCGCAAGCTAATACACTCAAGCAAACCTTTCCTTAGATATCCATACCTTTCCCTCACCTTTCCCATTGTAGCGGGCAAGCTCAGACTGTTGCTTCATTTTTCAGATGAGAAAATTGCATTCCAGATAAGATGCTTTTTATAAGGGCATATTGGAAAAGCACAGAGGCATAGCTGAGGTTAAAATTCGTATAACCTTCCTGATTTTCAAATTTCAGTTTCATAAGGTATGATTCTTAGTATCTTTCAGGTTGGAAAAAACCAAAGCTATTTGGTTTTATCCCTGTCTGTCTATCTATCATCTATCTTCTATCATCTCTCTCCCCCACCCCTTTCTCTATTTATCTATCTATTTATCCACCCAACTATGGATTTCTTTGAACTGGAAAAAGTCTTAAAGTTCCACTGTGTTTACTGTTATGGGGTTGACATTTTCGTGTCTAAAAAAATCAGCTGAGTTGATAATGTTTAGTTGATCTGTCTGCATCTGATTATGCTTGTTTCCAGATCCAAGCAGTTGTTAATGAAACAGTTGCTGTTTTGTTGACAGAACATTAATTACTTGATCTTAGGACTCAGTAATTGCACAAGCCCCCTCTGTATACATTACTAATTACATTAGCAATTATATGGCATTTTAAAGACAAAGAAATGACTGAAGCAATTGCAGTGTCACAGGTAACCTGCTGTTAGATTTCAATCACATTCCTCACGTGCCCATGATGTGTGGAAGTAGTTCTGATGCATCTGTGACACTGACTTGAAGAAGTAGCCTGAGACTTCCTGTCTGTGAACCCACTGCCTAGTGGGAAGCCCCTCAGGTGGGTAGAGAGAGTGTCAGGAAAGTCTCTTTAGCTCTCGTTTCCCTCCTCTATTCAAAGAAAAAATTGGAGAGAGAGAGGTTGGACAAGAAAAATTCATCTGTTTATTTAACAAATATTTATTAAATTTCACTGTGTTCTGTGCTAAGTGATAGACCTCATCCATGACTCTGTAAAGTTTATAATCTTGTGGAGAAGACAGATGGTAAGAAATAAACACTAAAATAAATTGGTAATGGTCAGAGTAATGCTTGGCAGTTGCTGTAACAAACTACCCTCCAAATCTCAGTGACTTCATATAATGAAATTTATTTCTTGCTCAGATCTTGGTCAGCTCTTTCCAAGTGGTGGCTCAGGGACCCTGCTCTTCCATGTTGCGGCCCCAACATTATGGACCTTTTAGTTCCCAGCTGTGTGGACAGGAGAGTGTGGAGAATCTTGGGAGATTTTCGAGACCAGGCTTAGAGAGCCATATACCATTTTCCCTATATTTTACTGGCTGAAACTGGCCACAGGGCTACTTCCTAACTGCAAAAAGAGGCAAGAAAATGTAAAAGGAAAGGAAGAAGTGAACATTCACCCAGTATTTGATGCACTATGTAATTACAGATGGCAACTAGTGCTATGGAAGGCAAGCACACGGCACAATTAAAGCATGCAATGGGAAACTTCACCCACATGGCATCCAGCATCCATTCCTCCTTCTGATAAGAACGCACTCATTGCCTCAGAAGGGAATTACTCTCCATCGTGGGCAGTTTTCATGGAGCTATCGTTCATGTTCTCTCTCCGTTCAAGCAGGAGAACCTGACCGGCTCCACTCCATTCCTATGAGGCTCGTGCACACAGTATGAGCTGTGCCCATCGGATTCTCTCCCTGGAACTTAACCTCAACTGGAAAGACACAAAAGACAAGAGAAGGCAGGATGTCATTCTCTGCCATGAAAGCACAATAAATAGCGTAAACATCAGTTCTTGTCACTTGGACCCGTGTATCCCTGTCCCTATCCTTCCCGAGCCTGTTTATCAGTTTTCCTTTCAATCTCCGCAGGTTCTTAGGTTGTTCCAGTTAATTCGCTTTCTTCCTGGATTAACCAGTTGGTTTCTGTGCTTGCACCAAAGAACTAATTGACACAGGGGTATGATTTAGTTTGTGAGGTTCAGTGTCTCTCTAAGGAACAGCATTTTTGCTGACACATGAAGCGTAAGTTAGGGTTAAGTAGGCAAAAAGCGGGGAAAATGTTTTTTTTTTTTAATTTAAATTCAATTAATTAACATATAGTGTAGTATTAGTTTCACAGTCGAGTTCAGTGATTCATTGGTCTTATGTAACACCCAGTGCTCATTGCATCATGTCCCCTCCTTAATGCCTGTCACCCAGTTACCCCATCCCCCCACTCCCCTCCCCTCCGGAAACCCTCAGTTTGTTTCCCATAATTAAGAGTCTCTTATGGTTTGTCTCCCTCTCTGATTT
This sequence comes from Taxidea taxus jeffersonii, assembly GCA_003697995.1. Taxonomy (NCBI): domain Eukaryota; kingdom Metazoa; phylum Chordata; class Mammalia; order Carnivora; family Mustelidae; genus Taxidea; species Taxidea taxus. The sequence goes on from ML102176.1 coordinate 13,187, forward strand.
TAACTTGTTTTATTTTTCTCTCCTTTCCCCTATGTTCCTCTGTTTTGTTTCTTAAATTCCACATACGAGTGAAATCATATAATTGCCTTTCTCTGATTGATTATTTCACTTAATATAATACCTTCTAGTTCCATCCACGTTGTTGCAAATAACAAGATTTCATTTTTTGATGGCTAAGTAATATTTCATCATATATATGTATATATATTACATCTGCTTTTATCCATTCATCTCTCAATGCACATCTGCGCTTGGGAAAATGATTTTTAAGGCAGAGGAAATCATATGTGCAGAGGTCCTGAAGTAGAAAAAATTACAGTTTGAGAATCATAAAGTATGCCTGTTTAGCTGGAGGTTGTGAAGTGAAGAAGAGGACAGAAGATGGAACTAGAGAGGTGGGAAAATAATGGATTTCCAGTGCTTTGTAAGCAATATGAAGGATTTTATCCTAAGTGCAACAGGAAGCCACTAAAGGTTTTAAAAAGGAAAGAGGTATGACCCAATCGACACTAAGAAAACAAACAAACAACAACACACTCAAGGTGATCTGTGAGACACCGACAGAGAGGTGTTGGAGTAGAAGCAGGAAGATCACTCAAGAGTTCAGGAGGCAACAGACGGGAGGCATGACAGTGGTTTGGTGTGGTGGCTTGCAAAGCAAATGGAGGAAGACTCTGGATATGTACTGAGATAAAACTGACACAGCTTGGTGAGGAATAATGTTCTGGAGACAGGGAAGGGGAGGCAACAAGATTGACATCAATCTTGTGGTTATGGAGATTTAGAAAAAAAATCACAGGAATAGGTGAGAGTGACAGAGTTAAGAATGCCTTTTTGGCGTGTTAAGCTTGAACTGTCTTGGAGACTCCAAGCAGTCATGTCAAATGTTGACATATAGTTCTGGCATTCTGAGTCTTGGTTAGAAATATACTTGTAGGGACACCTGGGTGGCTCAGTTGGTTAAGCGGCTGCCTTCAGCTCAGGTCATGATCCCAGCGTCCTGGGATCAAGTCCCACATCGGGCTCCTTGCTTGGCAGGGAACCTGCTCCTCCCTCTGTCTCTGCCTGCCTCTCTGTCTGCCTGTGCTCGCTCTCTCTCTCTCTCTCTCTAAGTAATAAATAAATAAAATCTTTAAAAAAAAAAAGAAATATACTTGTAGATATGGACATAGACACTGTGTTTGAAGCCATGGAGAGGAGGAGATAAGATATCTGGTAACTCCTGAGTCTATTAACCTGGAGAATAGACAACGAAATCATACTAACCACCCATCTACCAGGTTTGGACTATGTTGTGTCCCTCTAAGCCCTGGCCTTTTAAGCAAGCCAACCCTTCCTGCCCTTCTTGGCCAGGTCCCAGTTGGAATGGCTCCCTCTATTCCCTAAACTTCCCTTGCTCCCCAGTTGTTTCCCTTTACCTTTCAACCCTCTTGCCTAGTTTCTGGGTGAAGCAGATTTGCTCCTTCACTCCAAATCTGTGTTGCTCTAGTGCAGCCCATGGCTCTCTCCCTCGATGGCTCATGCCAATTCTAATCTGTGGGTTATTTCTGCTTCCCTACCTGATCTAGCCTGGCCTCTGAGATGCGCCCCTGGTGAGTTCCAACCTGTGAGAAGTAGCATCGGGCCCTTACATCACTTCATGGCACCTGGCCTGACTACTGCTTTCTAGAGTTGAGGGAATGAGTAAAGCAGAGAGAGGACAGCAGATGCTGGCTTCTGGGAAACCAGCCTGGTGACCTGAAACTGGAGAAGTTCCCCAGACAGTGTGAGGGGGATTGTCCTTCTGACCCTTCACCTCCCCATAGCCCTGGGTCACCTTTCTCTGTTTACTGAGAACACGCCTGTGAGAAAAACAGGGCCTGCCTTGGCTGGTGAGCAGTGTATGAGAGAACTTGAATTTTATCGATCTTGACATTTCTGCCTTGGTATGTGTGATTGTTCTTACACATATGGATTGGATCAAATGAAATAATTTATGCGAAAGCACTTTGAAATTTTTAGAGGGCTATCTAAGGTATTGCTTGTTGTTATTATTACCATCCCACAGGAAAGGTTTTCCTCTTTAACATACCTACATATTTGATTAAAATTAGGTGGCAAATTGGCAAACCCGTAAAGTGATTTCTTGTTGTAGCCTGTCACCTATACCTATGGTGACCATATGGCCTGCATTTTCCAGGATAGCGCAGATTCCATGCCATTTTTATTCTTTACAACAAAAGTGATTTGTTAAATCCTCAGCTAAATGTCACTCAGTTATTAAGCCTCTATAAGATTTTTCTCAAAAATAAATTCATAACGCAAAAATAAAGAACTTTGTCAGACCATGCATTTTAATTTTGGGGGCAAGACACACTCCGTCATATTTACTGATGTCATCCATGTAAAGTGGGATGTACTCTGAGAAGTCAAGTCACCTGTTTTATCTTGGGTGTCCCCATTTGGGGAAAATGAGAGGACAATCAATTCTCCTTTTTACAAATGAGTAGATTCAAGCTAGAATGGCCTGTATGTTGCCATGACATTGTGAGGACAGCCTCACTGTAAGTAGTCAGATTTCAGTGGCAGCGAAGAGAAGAATGAAGACTGGCCACAGTACCTTTGTCCCTCATTAGTGCTCCCCATTCTGTCTTCTTTCTGGTCATTCAACACTTGCCGACAGAGACCCTGCAGCAGTGGCAGTGATTTGGGTTCTCGTTGTCCACACATGCTCCGTGTCCATCTATGGGAGTAAGTCATGAATGGAGACTAAGAGAGGAAGATGGACTGTGGCCTCATGCAGGTTGCCCACAGGTTTATTCTATAGGGAAGAGAAGGAGGTTCGTGGGTTCCTTCTCTGAGACATCACTTCCTGATCTGTTCTGAAGTGTCTGGCCCACCAGGCACCTGAGACATGTTTCACAAATGGCTGCATCCTCTTCACTACTTCCTCTTCTTCCTACCCTTTCAAAACACATGCTCCTTTGAACAGCCTTCTCCTAAAACCTAGCACAGGGGCGTGGTACACATTGCTCCATAAGGGAGTGAGTGGAGAGGTCACTTTTGGTCTTTGAGTCAAGAGAATTTCTATGAGTGAGAGGAGTCCAGTTTCTATGAGTGCATTTGAGCTTGAGTTAAATCTGGCCCTGACTCCACCACCAATGAGCACTGTGAGCCAGAGCAGCCCAAAGAGCACAGCTGGCCTTACTTTTCTTAACTATGCTGTGAAGGAATGGCCCTTCCAGCTCCATGGAACCGTTCGAAGAACTGAATGCTTTGTGTCCCTGTTACTCTCCACTGGGTTTCGCAGTTTAAGCTTCTGTACTCAGCTCTACCACCAGGTCACACGGTTGCAATTTTTCTGCTTATGTAAATCAGGTTTGATGAATGTCAGGACAAATGCCTGCTAGATGCTTAGCACTTATACACACCTTTTTCTCCTTGAAACTCATCTTCTAAATAACAATATAGGGATGAGATATAATCACACGTACAAAAGCATCCAAGAGAGAATGAGGACTCTGAGTTTCATGGAGCTCATACTCCTTGCTGAAGGTCACTCAGATGAGAAGTGGCCAAAACAGGATTTCAACCTGGGCCAATGTTCTTCCTTCTGCATCACTGCAATTGCATTCAGAAGTTGATGCTCTTGGGTGCCTGGGTGGCTCAGTGGGTTGAGGCCTCTGCCTTTGGCTCAGGTCATGATCCCAGGCTCCTGGGATCGAGCCCTGAGTCGGGCTCTCTGCTCAGTGGGGAGCCTGCTTCCTCCTCTTTCTGCCTGCGTCTCTGCCTACTTGTGATCTCTGTCTGTCAGATAAATAAATAAAATCTTTAAAAAGCAAAAAAAAAAAAAAAAAAAAAGAACTTGATGCTCTTTAAAAGAGCCAAAAAGAAGAAGAAGAAGAAGAAGAAGAAGAAAGGAAGGAAGAAAATAAAATAAAATTCTGTAACCCAGTAAGCCCCAAGTCTTCTAAAATTAAAGTTTAGGGAAGAGTGTAAATCATTTTGAAAAGTGAATCACCACAGCATTGCCAGGCCAGAAAAACCTTAGAAAGGAAATAACTCACAAAGATATAAATGTTACCATTCTGACTTTTGGTAGTATTAAGATCATTTCATGTCTAATAAATGTGCAGTTTATTCTTCAGTATTCAGGCTGGCCGTGGGGACTCTTCTCGTATAGACTTACAGAAATAAACTCCATATTCTACAAGGGCCTAAAGAAGGACATTTGGAACAACTCATTCCAGGCCAAAAGTCATATTTATACTACATGGATTGGAATACAAAGGGGTCTTGGGGACACATAGGGCAGGATTTGGAAGGATGGAAGGAGAGGGAAGGACTATTTTTGATCCTCTAGTATATGCCAGAAAATGAGAGGTGTACTTGCCCCGTATCATCACCCCTGCAGCACCATGGGGCAGGCAGTGTGATCCTAGTTTTGCTAACAAGGAAGCTGAGGCTAGGCAGGATAGTGGCTTGCTCGTGGCCACTCAGGCAGTGGGGGAAAGGAAGAATCTTGCATGAACCCTAGCATTTTTGCTTGAACAAAGGGATGAATGGTATTGCCATTTGCTGATATAAAAAACTTGGATCGGAGGATCAGTTTTGGAGTGACTCAAAAGTTTATTATGGGCATGTTGGGTTGAGCATTCTGTGAGATATCCAAATGGGCAGCTGTCTGAACCTCAAATGAGGAAATAAATAAGGGAGACATGTCAGCATATAAACAGGTACTAAAAGCCAGGCTCGGGCTGAGCGTGTAAACTGGCGCAGGCTCTACAGATAGAGGCGACCATGCAGTTTGTCATCCAAACCAGACACTTAAGAACAAGAGGTATTATTGTTAATAACTACACTGGGACACGGTCCTTGGCAAACTAGAGCAATTGTGTCTTCTCTTTCTAGAAGGTAATCTGGCAATATTTGAAAATGACAAATGCACATGTTCATTCACCCACTTCTGGGAATTTATCCTGCAAATTAACTATACATATTCTCACATATGTGTAAAAATGGCACATTTATTAAGTATTAATTATATTATTATTGATAATGGCAAAAAATAGAAAACAACATAAATGTCGATAGATAGGGAAATGGCCAAATAAAATATAGACCCACAAAAATGGAAGGTATGAAAGGGGTAATGCACCAACCCCTGGGCTTGGGGACACAGGCAGAGAATGGTGTGAGCCCGCAGCCTCTGCCACCTCCACCACAGCTGGGCCCTGAGCTTCGTTCCTGGTCCTCACCCTTCCTGCTCCTGGGGTGGGGAGCACCTCCCTTTTGAGAGAAACTTTTAGAGCTTGGGCTCTGTTCTAAAAAAAAAAAAGGAATACAGTACAGCCATTAAAAGCCAAGCTTCTAGTTACACTTAGTGGAAATCTTCAAGATGTATCATTATGTTGTTTTTTTAAAATAAGTGTGTAGCATTTGTTACTGCTTGTGGAAAAGGGGCCAGAAGATAACATGTACATGTATATATAAAAACTACCTCTGGGAAAATACACAAGAAATTGGTAAAATTGATTACCTATAAAGAAGGAAATTGGGTGGCTATAGAACAGTTTCCAGAAGGAAACTTTTCAGTATACTTTTGTCTATCTTGAATTTAGAATCATTTTAAAATATTACTTCTTCTTTTTCGTTTGTTTTGTTTGTTTTTCGATGACGTGGATGGAACTAGAGGGTATTATGCTTAGCGAAATAAGTCAATCGGAGAAAAACAACTATCATATGATCTCCCTGATACGAGGAAGTGGAGATGCAACCGTGGGGGGTTTGGGGGGGTTGGAAAAGAATAAATGAAACAAGATGGGATCGGGAGGGAGACAAACCATAAGAGACTCTTAATCTCACAAAACAAACTGAGGGTAGGGAGAGGGTGGTGGGGTTATGGACATTGGGGAGGGTATGTGCTATGGTGAGTGCTGTGAAGTGTGTAAACCTGGCGACTCACAGACCTGTACCCCTGGGGCTAATAATACATTATATGTTGATAAATGAAAAAAAATTAACTTAAAATTAAAGATCAACCAATAAAATAAAGTCAGCCTGAACTTTAACCTATAGAAGAGATGGATTGTGAAGCTGGTCGTTTATTTTTCTTACAAGATGAAAACCACAAATACTTAGATCATGCAGGAAAAACAGTACTTCTCATGCATGGTGACCAAGATATTCTCTGGTGGCCACCTTGCCTGGGTGGCCCAGTCGGTTAAGAGTCTGCCTTCAGCTCAGGTAATGATTCCAGGGTCCTGGGATCGAGACCCGCTTTGGGCTCCCTGCAGGGAGTCTGCCTCTCCTTCTCCAACTGCGTGCTGCTCCTCGGCTTGTGCTTTCTCTCTCTTTCTTTCTTTCTGTCAAATAAATAAATAAAATCTTTAAAAAAAAATCATCTGTCAAACCAACAGACTGATGCTAAATAAAAGATGGCAAAATACCATCAACCAGCATTCAGGATGAATACCTGGAAAAGGGCAATAATGGCATCCAGATGGACAGTGAATGTTAGGAAGACACAACATGCACACTTGTAACCAGTGCACCAGGACAGCATGGCTGCCTGTCTGCCCATGAGTGAATAGAAAATCACAACACAAACCAATACAAATATTCTGCGAATGTAAAGTTAAAGAGTATAGAGCCCAAGATGCAGAGAAAGAGCATATAACTTAAAATAATTTAGAAGTGAAAGAAACTGCCTAAAATGTTAAGCTGAAATTTAAAAAAAGAGTAACATGAAATAAGAAAAAAGATATGTCTATTGCTCTCTCTATATATACACATACACATATATACACATATACATACACACACACATATACACACAAACATCCATATATACACAGTTTCTGACTGAAATTAAAAGTTGTAGAGGCACCTGGATGGCTCAGTGGGTTAAGCTTCTGCCTTTGGTTCAGGTCATGATCTCAGGGTCCTGGGATCGAGCGCCATATCCGGCTCTCTGCTCAGCGGGGAGCCTGCTTCCCCCTCTCTCTCTGCCTGCCTCTCTGCCTACTTGTGATCTCTCTGTGTGTCAAATAAAAAAAAAAAAATCTTAAAAAAAAGTAAAAAATTTCAGCCTTCATGGAGAACTGGCACCAGGCTAGTCCTTCTTTCTTAAACAATGAGGAAACTAGACAAAATATATGAAATGACTCCTTTCAGACACTGGAAAGGAGCAGAGAAGGACTGTGACAGTGAAGGAAAAGAAACAGTGGGAGAAATCGGGGCCCTACAATTACTGTGGCCTTCTGCCTAAAGGTACTTTCTGGACCTCGGCACAATGAGGAGGAGCTCAAGCAGAACAGGGTTGTCTCGCTGGGCTGAGGAGACAGAGATTGAAGTTTGCATGGTCTAAAGTGGCTGGAAGTTGTGAGTCAGACTATTGGAGAAAAAGGAGCAATGCAGAGAGAGAGAGAGAGAGAGAGAGAGATATGCAGAAATCTGCAGAGGAGTGTCTTAGAGTCTGATGTTAAATATTAAGCTATCCATATATAGAATGCAATTCCATGAGGCCATATAAAATCTACTGGTAAAGCTGAAAAATTGGCAAAGCTCACAAGACGAGAGAGATGTTCAACTTTCAACCAGCCAAAGAGAAGAGACATTGTTGAACAACTAGGCATTCAGTAGATACTCCAGAAGGGTCATGTTTTAATGGGAGGGCTAACTTAACCCAAAGAAAAAAGGCTACTCCAGATTTTCCTTTACAAAGTTTAACCAAATCCACAAAGGATCAAACTAATCCTTTTCAAAATAAAAAGCAACTCTCTTTAAAGACAACAAAATCCAGACACTCAACAATGTTATATTCAGAATATCTAGGATCAAATAAAAAAATTACTAGACATATAAAGGAGCTTGAGTATATGATTCATAACCAAGAAAAGAATCAGTGGGTAGAAACAGACCAGAAATTATAGAGATAATGGGATTAGGAAAGAAAGGCTTTAATATAGCTATTATAAATATGTTCAAGGATTTAGGGGGAATTATGAACATAATACAGAAAGAAAAGGGTATAAAAAAGAAGCAGTTGGAAATTTTAGGACTTAAAAATGCATTATCTGAAATTTAAGAATTAAATGTGCTCAGCAGAATATTACATGCAGAGCAAGAAGAGATCAGTGAATTTGAAGACATGGCAATAGAAACTGTTCAAACAAGCATAGAAAGCAAAACATTGAGAAAAGTGAATAGAGGTAAGTGGCTCACAGGACAATATCAAATGATCATATAAATGCAGTCTCTGAAAACATGGCTCAGAAAGTTTTAAAAAATACCTAAACACATTGAGGAATACACTATATTTATTTGTCAGAAGACTCAGTATTGAGACCTTCATATTCCCTAAATTAATCCATAGATTCAACACAATCAAAATCTCAAAAAGGCTTTTGGTAGGAATTGACAAGCCGATTCTAAAATTTATATGGAAATGCAAAGATCTAAAATAGCCAAAAAATTTTTTTGAAAAAGAATAAAGTTGAAAGGCTGATTTCAAGACCTACTATAAAAGCTCAGCTTAAGACCAGTGTGGTATTGGCATAAAGGTATATACATAGATCAGTGAAACAGAATACAAGAAATAGGCCCACATCAAATATAAGCTCAAATGCCAAAATAAAACTCAATGTGGAAAGAACGATCTTTTCAATAAATGGTTCTGGAACAATGGATATCCTTATGAGATTGGGGGAAAAAAGAACTTTTCACCCTTATTTCAAACCAAACACACAAATATCCTAAAATAGATCATAACTTAAATATAAATCTAAAATTCCAAGTTCTAGGAGAAAACAAAAAGAAAATCTTTGCAACAGTCAACCACTCAACATTGGAGAAGGCAAAGATTTCTTAAACCAGATGCATAAAGCACTCTCTGTAATATTGAAAAAGACTGGCAAATTAAATTTGACAAAAATTAAAAATTTCACCTATCCAAAAGACATTTGAATTTTATATCCACATGTAAAAAAACCCAACCCAACCCAACCCAAAACCAATCCCAAACAACTCCCTCACCTTAG
>ML102176.1:22606-56094 GCA_003697995.1 Taxidea taxus jeffersonii
AAAAAAAAAAAAAACCACCAAAAATTCAATTAGAAAATGAGCATATCACAAAGAACATTTCACTGAAGGTGACATTTAGAAGGCAAAAAGGCACATGACAAGATATTCAACCTCATTAACAATTAGGGACATACAAATGAGAACTACAATGAAAATCACTACATACCTATCAGAATGGCTAAAATAAAAAACAGTGACAAGACCAAATGCTGGCAAGGAGGCAGAGAAACTGGATTGCTCAGACTTTGCTAATGAGATTATAAAATGGTACAGCCACTTTGGAAAATGGTTTGGCAGGTTCTTATGGTACCAGGCATGCAATTATCATATGACCCAGCAATTGCACTCCTGGGCATTTATCCCAGAGAAATGAAAATTTATATTCACACAAAAACCTGTACACGAATGTTCATAGCAGCTTTATTCATAATAGCCCCAAAGTGGAAACAACCCAGATGTCTTTCAATGATTGAATAGTTAAACAAACTGGTATGTGGAATACTACTCAAAATTGAAAAGCAACAAACGACAGATACATGGAACAACTTGAATGAATCTCAAGGGAATTACGGTGTGTGGGGGGAAAAAATCCCAAGAGATCGCATCCTATATGATTCCATTTTCATGACATTCCTGAAATGAACAACACTGAGATGGAGAACAGATGAGTAATTGTCAGGGTATGGAGATAGTGCATGGGTGGGGGAAGGAGGACCTGTGGGTGCGGTTATAAAGGGCAACACAAGGGAGCCTTGTGTTCTGTATCCTGATTACAGATCCATGAACCTACACAAGTGATAAGATTGTCTAGAACCAAGTATACACACATACAAAGAAGTGTACATAAAACTGGGAAAATCTGAACATGATGGGTAGACTGCACCTATGTCAATTTCCTGGTTGTAATGCAATACTATAGTTTTACAGGATGTTACCACTGGGGGAGACTGAGTAGAGTGTGCAGGAGATCTCTCTCTCTGCTGTTTTTCACAATTGTATGCAAATCTACAATGACCTCAAAATAAAAGTTTAATTTAAAATAAAAGTTACTTCATTAAGAAACTGAGAGAGCAAGCCATAGACTGGGAGAAAATATTTTTAGTGGGTATATATGACAGTGGAATTGTATCTGGAGGAAATAAAGGATTTTAAAACTTAATAACAGTAAGACAAACCACCCAGTGAAACAATGGACAAATGATTTAAATACACATTTTGCAAAAGAAGATAAACAAGTGACAAATACAATGTGCTTTGAAAAGATGCCTTACATCATTAGCCATCAGGAAAATAGAAATTAAAACCACAATGAGATAGGCTATACACCCATTACAATGGATAGAACCAGAAAATCTGAAGATACCAACTGTTGCTGAGGATCTGGAGCAACTGGAAATCACATACATCGCTGGTGTGAGTGAAAATGGTACAGCAAATTTGGAAAACAATTTCATCTTTTTTTTTAAAATAAAATCAAATATATCCTTATTATATGATCCAGCAATTCCATTCCTAATTCCAATTCCATTCCATATTCAAAAGAAATGAAAATGTAAGTCTACAGAAAGTATATATGTGAATGGTCATACTGTTTTATTTGTAACAGCTCAAAAAATAGAAGTACAAATGTTTATCAACAGGTGGATGAGTAAATCGATTATAGTATATTCACACAATGGGATACTAATCCTCAATAAAAAAAGAATGAACTGACACGTGCAACAACACGGATGAATCTCAAAAGCATTATGTTTGATGAAGAAAGACAGATACAAAAGATTGCATACATATAATTCCACTTATATGAAATTCTAGAAGAGACAAACTAATTTATGGAGGCAGACAGCAGAGCAGCAGATGCTTGCAGTCGGGTGGAAGCACTGGCTGCAATGGCCATGAGAATGTGTTTAGGGATGATGGAAACATACATCTCAGTTGGGGTGGTGTGAATTCACCAACACTTACCACACTGTGTACTTTAAATAAACATAAAGACTGGAAACCATAAAATTCCTAAAAGAAAACATAAAAGTAAATATTTTTTGAGATGGGTCTTGGCAATGATTTTTGGTTATGACACCTAAAATACAGGCAACAAGATAACAAATAAACAAGTGGGACTACATCAACTACAAAGTCACGATCAATACAGTGAAAAGATATCTTATGGAATGGGAAAAATATTTGTGACTCATATATTTGATAAGGAATTAATATCTCAAATCTTATAGAGAACTCATATAACATACATATCACGAATAGGCATTTCTCTGAAACTATATGAGTGGCCAACAGGTACATGAAAAGATGCTCAACATCACTCATCATTAGTTGAAATACAAATCAAAACCACAATGAGATATCATCCCAAGCCTAGTAGATGGCCATGATTAAAAAGACAAGAGGTGACAAACCAAAAATCTTCTAGAAGAGAACATAGGCAGTAATCTCCTTGTCATCAGCCACAACACTTTTCTAGATATGTTTCCTCAGACAAGGGAAACAAAAGCAAAAATAAACTACAAGGACTACATCAAAATAAAAAGCTTTTGCACAGCAAAGGAAACCATCAACAAAATGAAAAGACAGCCTACTGAATGGGAGAAGATAAATACTGTATGATCTCACTGATATCTGAAATTAAAAAAAAAACATATAGAAAGAAATCAGATTTGAGGTTACTGATCATAGGGAGTGGGGTGGAAGGGGTGAGGTCAAAAGGCACATATGGGAGTGGTCAAAAGACACAAACTTCCAGTTATAATACTGGCACGGGACGTACAACAAGCTAACTATAATGAACACTGCCATGTGATATATAGGACAGTTGTTAAGAGAGTCAATCTTAAGAGTTCTCATCACAATGAAAAAATATTTTTCTTTCTTTGTATCTATATGAGATAATGATTGTAACTAAACTTATTGTGATGATTATTTTACAATATATGTAAATCAAGCCCCCCATGTAGTACACCTTATACAGTGGTGTGTGTCAATTATATTTCAACAGCACTGGGGGAAAATATGCCTCTTTAATGTATATATATTAAAAAAAGGAAGCTGGGTACAGTTTGGGAGCACAACCCTTGCAGTTCTTGATAAATGATTAACAAGGCATGCATGAGGCTGGAGAATCTCAATAATGCAATAATATTGATTAATAAATATCTTTCTACTCTTAATCTTCATCTTTTCCTCCAATATCCTGAACTATTTATTTAAATGTTAAATATTAGGCTACAGAGAAAATAGATTAAAAAAGCTTAAATCAGAAATTGTACAGTCCACATTCTGATATAATGCAATAAAAAATAGAAATTAATGGGGTGCCTGGGTGGCTCAGTGGGTTAAAGCCGCTGCCTTCAGCTTGGGTCATGATCCCAGGGTGATGGGATCAAGCCCCGCATTGGGCTCTCTGCTCTGCGGACAGCCTGTTTCCTCCTCCTCTCTCTCTCTGCCTCTCTGCCTACTTGTGATCTCTGTCTATCAAATAAATAAATAAAATCTTTAAAAAAAATAGAAATTAATGGCAAAATTATGAAATAAAAGCCCCCGTTGCTTAGGAATTAGAATGCACACTACATAATACTTGGGTCAAATGCAAAACTAAAATCAAGAATATTCTTTCAGTTGCATGGTTAAGCAACAAAAACTGATAAGATTATATGAAACAGAGGGATGTATTGAGAAGATCCTGTTGTAACAGGAACTGAAAGGCAAGAAGATGCCACGTGTCTCAGGAAAGCAAAGGAGGGCTGTTCCAGGACTCTCACACTGGGAGCTCATGGGGTCTCACTAAGGCTTTAGCTAAACCTGGAAGAAGCGGGTTCAGTAGACAAAAACAATAGCTATTATGACTCCATAGATGAGAAAAATACAATTTAAAATCAGCAGATTGGAACCAAGTCTGTCCTTAGAGGCAAATTAAATAACATTAAATCATTTCATTTTTAATAAGTGAGAAGGTAAATAAACTTCACTTAAGTTAAAACAGGAAATATCTCCATTACACCATCCCCCAAAAGGAAAGAAATAAGAAAAAAATAATAAAAGTAAACTGAAATTTTAATAGAGAATTAGTATTAAATCTAATAATTGCTTTTTTTTTTTTTTTTAAGAGAGAGAGAGAGAGAATGCATGAGTGGGATGGGGCAGAGGAATGGGGAGGGGGGACAGAGGGCAGAAGGAGAGATAGAATCCCAAGCAGGCTCTGCACCCAGTGCACAACAGACATGGAGCTCCATTTCACAACTTTGAGATCACGATCCAAGCCAAAATCCAGAGTCAGATGCTCAACTGACAAGCCACCTGGGTACCCCTAAGAATTGATTCTTTGCAAAAAATAATCGAGTACCAAATCCCTAAAAGTTTAACCAAAAAATATACTAAACTAGACCACCAGAGAAATCCAGTAGGAACTGTTTGTAATTCTATGCTAATCAATTTGAAATTCTCAATGCAATGGTCATTTATGTAGAAAAATTTAAAGTAATAAAACTGACAAAAGAGGAAATAAAAATACTTAATTAATCAATAATTATAAGTAAAACAGAAGAATGTGTCAGAATATTATCTCTAACAGAAGCTCCAAACCCAAAAGTTTGATGAACAAGTTTTAAAAGTTTTTCAAGAAAAATAATTCCTGTTACATAAAGCTAGAAAATAAGGAAAGTTTTCTAATTTATTTTATGATCCTACATATCCCTCAAGGATATAAACTTGGTACTTGTAAAACTGAAAAATATAAGCCAATCTTACTTTTGACTTGGCTACAAGTCCAATGCAGCAGCTTATTTAAACAAAGAACACAGCAAAATCAGGAATTCTAAAATGGTTGGCTGATAGAACATCTATTGCTATAATTCATTATCTTCATAAACAGAAGAATGAGTTGCATGATTATATTCCTAGAGGCCAAAATCCACTTGATAAGTTTCAATGTTGTTCTTGATTTTTACCAAAAAAGGTTAAAACAAAACTTCTTAGCAAGAAAGAATAAGAGACTTCTTTAATGAGAGAAAGAATATTTATGTCAAATTGGCTGATATCACATTTAATTGGGCAACCTGGATATTACAGTCAGACATAGGCATGGGAGCTCGCTCTCATCACAACTTTTTAATATTTTCCTGGAACTCTTAGTCAACACTACATCAACAGAAAGAAATATGAAGTATAAATATTGGAAAGGAGAGAAACACTGCGATTTGCCTCAGAGGTTACGAGAATAAAATTCTTGATGGGCTCAGGCTTTTGGAAACCAAATTCTCCTTATTTTGTGTTTTTTGCCTAGTTCATTTCTCCCCTGGGGCAATGAGAAACAAGGCTTCTATCTGCTTCAAGTAGAGAGGGAAGGAAAAGGGATATATACAGAAAAGAAAGACAAGAGAAACTGGGAACAGCTCAAAAATATTACTGCACACATTCATGCACACACAGAACATAAATCTAGAGAAAAGGGTAACAGGTCGTATTCCAGGATGTATTCCTTGACAGTAAAATAACAATTGATTTTTTCTTTATGCTGTTTGACAATATCCAAATTTTCTACAGTGACCATTTATTATTCATGTAGTAAGAAAAATATACATTATTGCAAAAGAAGAGGCAAACAAGGGGATTGTAAGACACCATACCAGAGCTGTGGGTCATGGGGAGTTGAGGAGCAGAATCCAAGGGCAATGGGTCACCAAGATGTATTGAAAGAACTGTGGCTCTACCGCCAGAAGATCTGGATTCATTTCTTCATTTCATTTCTGGATTCATTGTTGCGTCATTGATAAACCTGTTAACTCCAGGGAAATCACTTAACTCTCTGAGCCTCAATTTCCTTTGGGGAAAACTCCTATGCCCTGCTCTTTGTGTTCCCACCTGGAGGGGCTTCCCTGGAGATTTAAGGTCTTCCTTTGCTTGACACTGGGGCTTATGGTTCAAGTCACCATACATCACAATTTGCCCAGTCCCATTAATGCTCTTTTCTCATTAGATTTATTCATTTCTTCCCTTTTCACTCTCAAAACTCTCTTGGCCTAAACACTAAATTATGTGGTCACTCTATCCATGGCGGTTTTGTCCATGGGAAAATGGCTATTTTCATAGTTTTAAATAAACATGGACTTTAGCAAACTGTGACTGCCAGAATGAGAAGTCTGCTGGGGTCTTGGTGAAGCCCATGTGCCTCTGTGTCTGCTGCACATCACCTGTAACTACCCAGGCATGGGGAATTACTGTCACCTGTCAGGCATCAGTAGGCATAACTGTGCTTGCAGCTTTGACTGTGGATCACAGACAAGTGTACAGGCCAAGAGTTTAAATTGTGTAGTCAGCACTGATCTATAGAGCCCCAAGGTGTCTTGTGCCAGGCACAGGTAGATCAGATGTCTCAGATGTCATCTCACTGTGTTGCTTTGGATCCCATTTGGAACTAAAGGAGAGAACCATGGAGGGATTAAAACCCCAGTTGGATTCACCTGGCTTATTCACACTTTCCAGAAGTCACCCCAGTTTGGCTCTGATTTGTTAAATGCATAAGCACCAACCAAGATTTTAGATTTCAGGACCTATATTGCGGGTTAATCCACAGATTTCCTCCTTCCCTCAAATACTGCTGACCTCTGGCAACACTGAATACTGCACTCTGAAAAAAAAGAATTGTGATAAGTTAACTTCTTTGGTGGCTGGAGATTTCTTGTGGTTCTAAATTTTGCAGAATATGGGCCTGATGCAATAATAATCTTATGTGTTCCATTAACTCTTTGAACTCTTTAAAAATGGGGCTCCTGAGAGACCATGAAGGAGCCACACCCATTCCCATGGAAGACAGCCCAGTGTGCAGCTGCTAAAGGCCAAGACCCTCCGGTTGAGACTGAGCAGGACTGGAAATGGAGAAATGAAATTTTGGTTATGAATTCCTTTGTATGTCAAGTCTCAGGAAAAACTAAAAATTCGAATTCATCTTTAATTTCTTTGGAATTTAACTCCACAAGTTAAGGAAATTTAACTTTGGACTTTACTTCTGTTGGACTGAAACTTCTTTGGACTTTCTTTAGAAGAGTATTATTTAATTTTTGGACTTCAAGATCTCCTTTGGAATTTCCTAACGGGCAGGAGTTCATATTCAAATTTGGTCCCCTCTATGTTGCTGGCATGATGTAATTGAGTATATTGTTATTTTACCACATTGCAAAACTTCTGAAAAGCATTGTATCAAAGGACATGGCTGAACAGTCTTGTGGGGAGGAAAACAGAATCAGGAGTGCATTTGCACTTAAATTAAGGTAGTCTTTGGATTCATTCAGAGTCTCCTGAAGGCAAATTCCAAACTGCCCACCTGTGATCCCAGAAGGATTTTCCAAAGGCGATGTGGCTAGTACTGGAGGGCTGATCTTACAAAGTGGGAGCAGCACTGCTATGAGAAAAAGCCTCCTCAGGACAAATAACTGCATCTGTGATGACCATGAGCTTGGGGGTTAAACTCAGTACTTTTTTTTTTTTTTTAGATTTTTATTTATTTATTTGATAGACAGAGATCACAAGTAGGCCAGAGAGGCAGAGAGAAAGAGGAGGAAGCAGGCCCCATGCAGAGCAGAGAGCCCGATGCGGGGCTCGATCCCACGAACCTGGGATCATGACCTGAGCTGAAGGCAGCGGCTTTAACCCGCTGAGCCACCCAGGCGCCCCTAAACTCAGTACTTTGAACAAAAGAGCTGGGATATACCAGGAGAAATCACCTCCCGTCCTCTCCTTGTGTTTCTGTAATACTGTTGGCTCTTCTGCCCCCTCACCCACTCATCCCCGCAGGAGGACGGAATTACCCACTCATGAAATGACAGCCTTCAGTAGATGCTTCTCGGTTTCATGGTGCTCACCTATCAAAAGCCTTTAAGCATGAGCGTTGTGCTCCTCCTGGATTCTCGATAACTGAAATCTGCTGTGAAGCCCCGAACTAGTACTTGAACGGGCCGCCCCAGGTCTATGCTGATGTGTGTTGTGTGTGTGCCTGTGGGGGGTGGGGCGGAAATGTTAACAGACTTCTTGCCCAAGTCAGCCACTCTCCCCGTAACTTGCATCAGCAACAAAGCTGACGGTTTCCTCTTCACTTGCCTGGCACCTGTAGGTTCTAAACTTGGGCAAGAACAGAGGTATTTGTTTAGTCCATAGAGCCCCCAAGAAACCTGACCTTTAGAGGCTGAATCATAAGCACCACTACCACACAGAGCCGTACCGGAAAGTTAAGCAGATAATGGATGTGAACATATTTTGTGGATTCCTGATGACGACGTAGCTTGGCCAATGACCACGGTTAACGTTTATTAGTTCTAAGATAAGCATCACCCACTTTGAAAACCAGAATTTAAAAGAGCACTGCAGGCTGTCACGTACTAGTAGAGTGAATGGGCACAGCTTACTCTCTCCCTGCTCCGTGCTGGGCACTCAGGACAGTTTCCCACTCTGGGCATCTCCGGCTCTCTTGACATGACAGCTTTCCTCACACCTTGAGGGGAAAGGAAGTCCATGAGAGAATGCTGCAGTGTGTGCCAAAGGGAGGCCCCGGGTGCCGTTTCTGCTAAATACAGAATTAATACATTTGCTATTGACACCTTTGCATGCAAAAAGAGCTGGGGAGGGGCCGTCCCCACTCCGCACTCTTCTTCAAGGTTGGAAGGGCGCATCGCTCACCCACCTCTTCTCTCCCAACCGGATATCTCTGTGTGTCAACTTCCCATTAGCTATTCTGTCGACACGGCGGCCGGCCCCAGCTGCCCCGTGCACCCTATCCCCCAAGCAAAGATAATGAGACAGTGCTACTTATATAACCTGGTCTGATTAGAGTCTCAGATCTTTGCACCTCAACAGCTGTGTGTTGTCACCAATGGAAATTTTTAACTCGTCTGCCAATTCCCAGGTCGCCCAAATAAGTGGCTGAAAGAGTGGTTGCTGTTTCATCGTTTATTAGAACGGAATTTAGGTTCTGATAAACCCTAATGCTGAAAATTAGCTCCGAGGAAACTGGCTGCAGTTCCTGGTCTCTGGCTGATAGGAACAAGTAGAATTTATTCAGGTGGGTTTTTTTTTTATCCTGTAGCCAGTTCAGCACACAAATTACTTCAGAGCTATTTTTAAAAACGTAATAAGACCAATACTTAGGAGAGCCAGATGCAGTGTGAGGAGGATCAGAAAGCATCTATTATGGGCTCGAGGTTCGCTCTCCCACAAAGCCTCAAATGATATTGAAAAATCTCTTCCTGGTCTTCCTGGTGGCTTAGCCACGTCGCTGGAATCCTCTGGGTGTTGGTGGGACTTGCCATGGGTGGGGAAGTCATTTTAGCCTTCAAAGTCATGTTGGAATCAGCCTTTTGATACAGGCAGAGTGAGGGGTATTGAGAGTGAGGCCTTTTTTCAGACTGTGTGTTACATGGAGAGGTTGTCTCGAGGACGACGGGTCTACAATCCGCTCATTCAAAACTCTGGCCCTTGAACATTCTTTTCAAGGTCTGCAATGAAAGAGGCTTTACCTCCTTTGGTGGTGTGTCCGAGTGTCTCATATCCACTTCAGGGGAAAAAGGCAAAATTATTTTTCAGATACCTTCTAGAACTTTCCTTCTTGTTCTGACACTATGAAGCATAAACCCTCCTCCATCAGCACTCCCCTCTGATTCCTTTATGCACAATTCTTGGAGGTTGTAATGAAGTCTCTCCCCTCAGCTTCTCCTTTTGCAGACCGGAATGATCACGAGATCAACCAGGATACCTGCGTTCCCAGTGGGGACCCCTCAGTGGGAGAGGCGGAGGCTGGCCACTGAGCAAAGTTACAGGACACTGTTCCTGGCCTCTTTGGAGCTGACCATTTAGTGAACAAATTCTTTAATTTTTCCCAGTCAGGCAGAGTTTTCTTGCCTCTCCCTCGAGCTCTTGTTCATTTTGGCCCTGTCCTTCCCAAGCCTTTCCAAGTTCTCCCAATTCCTTCTTCTTGTCGGACGTCCAGCTTGAAACTCATACAGGAAAACAATAATCTTATTTTAAAACATTTCTAAATTCAAAAAACTATAACATCTTGCTTATATTATTTTAAAATTCAAATGGGAAATCAGGGGGATTTGAAGCCGGGTTGAGTTCTGACTGCCACTGCTCCGCTGCCCAAGGTCAGGTGAGGCCCCTGACTTTTCTCAGCCTCAGTTAGGCCACCTCTGATCCGTGGCTAACCAGTCATTACAGGCTTGCCTGGAGTATTAGAGCTGAAGTAGTGAAAGCTCCCTGCACTGACTTTTTTCCTTTTAGTGAAAAATTTAAAATGCTAAAAACTACTACTGCCTTCCCGTGGATTAAAATAAAACAGGCTCAGGGCGCCTGGGTGGCTCAGCTCATGATCTGGGGTCCTGGGATTGAGCCCAGCATGGGGCTCCCTGCTCAGCAGGGGTCTGCTTCTCCCTCTCCCTCTGCCTGCTGCTCTGGCTCCTTGTGATCTCTCTCTGTGTGTCAAATGAATAAATAAAATCTTTAAAAAAATAAATAAAACAGGCGCATGCTTCTCAAAGGCAACAGCAGTGTCCCCAGCACCTCCTCTGATATAACTTTCCTAGGGCTGGATTTGCGCAGCCAGCCCCCACGGCCGTGGTTCAGGGGTGTCCTATTCACAGGGTGTCCTGGAACTGTGTGTCCATAAACCAGCCCCTCCCTCGGGTAATGAAGCCCCGGGCAACCAGGCGCATCTCCCCCACCCCCAGGGGTCCCCAGCCTTTCCACACTCATCTCCCCGCTTATAAAGCACTTCCTCGTGTACAAACATACGATCTCATTTAATCTTTCCAACACTCACGTGAGCCTTTTCCTTGGGTCCCATGTTACAGAGAATAAAATGCACTCAGAAAAAGCAAGTAATTTTTCCGTGGTCAGAAAGCTCACGAACAAGGTGACGTGAGCAGGCACCTGGGCCGCCTGATCATACAGGTTGTGTTTCTGTGGCCTCTCTGTCCCACGGCCCCCGGGGCTCTCTGCTCCTTCTTCTGGGGCTATCCCTTTCACACAGTCAACACCCTCCTCTGCGGCCTGGAGCTGAACCCCAACCCCGCCTGGCCCCTGCACCCAGGTAGACTGAAGGCTCAAGCAGTCCCTGGTGTGTGAAATCCAGGAACATGGTTCAAGTCCCGGGTCCCCACAATGCACCGAAGCCCACACACTTGCTTGGTAGCTCTGTTTCCTCTGACCACCAGAATCCTGCCTGAAAGGGCTCTGTAGGATCCACAAAAGCATCGTGAGTAGTTTTAAACTCCAGACCAGAAAGAGGTCGCTGGGACTAGCGACTGGCTGTGCATGTGTGGCAGGGAGGGAGCAGGGGCTGTCTTCCACTCCTTTAGGACAGAACCTGGGTTCTGAGATAAAAATGGATTCCCTGGTGGAAAGAGGCTTTTATCTTCATCGCTGGTCTATCTGATTATAGTAGCCTGCTCTGGAACACTTTCTCTACTCATTTCCACTTGTGGGTGGGCTGGCGCTGTGTGCAGGGAGCAGATCTTTGCTGACATCTTCACCTGAATGAGAAGGGAACTGGCATGCCTCCAGCATCCTTGAGTGGGGGAGAGAAGTACACCTTTTCATCCCCTGTGTTCTGCATACCGCCCAAGGACAGCAAAGTGGGGAGCAGGATAAAGGGGGAATGAAATAGGCATCATAGCCCTGGCTGCTATAAGGCTTAGTTACTTTTTCCTTTGGATTTATCTTTCTGTGTCTCTTTTTGTCTCTTTTTCTTTCTCACCTTTAAACCATCGTATGAAGGTATGATTGACATACAATAAACTGTACATATATAAAGTGTGCTCTTTGATAAGTTTTGACGTATGCAAATCCTCATGTACGGGTCATCAAAGGCAAGCTAGTGAATATCTCTATCACCCTGTCAAGCTTCCCTGGGCCCATTTATAACCTTCTCCTCTACCCCAGCCACCACTGATCTGCTTCCTCTCACCAAAATTAGTTTACCATTTCTAGAATTTTATAAAAAAAAAAATGGAATCCCAGAGGGTGCCTGGGTGGCTCAGTCGTTAAGCTCAGGTCATGATCCTGGGATCCTGGGATCCTGGGATAGAGCCCTGCATCGGGATTTCTGCTCAGCAAGAAGCCTGCTTCTCCCTCTCCCACTCCCCCTGCTTGTGTTCCCTTTCTCTGTCAAATAAATGTCTGTGTCTCTCTGTCAAATAAATGAAATCTTAAAAAAAATGGAATCCCATAGTGCATAATTAAAAATAAGCAGTTTATTGAGATGTAATTCATATACAATACAAGGTACTTGTTTTCAGTGTAACATCCGTTAGGGTTCTCTGGAGAAACATAGC
This sequence comes from Taxidea taxus jeffersonii, assembly GCA_003697995.1. Taxonomy (NCBI): domain Eukaryota; kingdom Metazoa; phylum Chordata; class Mammalia; order Carnivora; family Mustelidae; genus Taxidea; species Taxidea taxus. Next base: position 34,936 of record ML102176.1, read on the forward strand.
TAATATATATATGGGGAGAGAGAGAGAGCGAGAGAGTGATTTTAAGGAATTGACTCATACAATCATGTGGGCTGGCAAGTCTGAATTTCTAGAGTAGGCCAAGAGGCTAGGAAGAAACAGAAGTTGATGTTACAATCATGAGGCAGAATTCCTTTGCCTGGAAATTTCAATTTTTGCTCTTATTAAGGCCTTTTCACTGATTTCACAAGGCCCATCCACACTATCAAAGGAAATCCCTTTTACTTAAAGTCAACTGATGGTAGATATTAACTGTACCCATAAAATACCTTCACCACCATACCTAGAGAAGTGCTTAATGAAATGTTTCTAGAATTGTTGCTCTTCTTCTCTTCGATCTCCGGTTGGATTCATAGGTGTTCGGAATGGTTTGATAGGCTATCTAGCTGATCTCCTGCTGCCTGATGTCGTCTCAGCCTGCTACTTCTCCGCCATCTTCGAGAAGTGCTTAATGAAATGAATAGGTAATATAGCCCAGCCAAAGTGACACAAAACTAGCCAGCAGGTGTACAACTCTATAATTTTCATTTCTTCATTTACTGGAGTGTGTCATTATCACCTACAACCTAATTTTAGAACAGTTTCATCACCCCAAGGTCTTTTTTTTTAAAAATTTATTTATCTGTCAGATAGAGAGCACAGGAGCGAGCACAGGCAGACAGAGTGGCAGGCAGAGGCAGAGGGAGAAGCAGGCTCCCTGCCGAGCAAGGAGCCCGATGTGGGACTTGATCCCAGACGCTGGGATCATGACCTGAGCCGAAGGCAGCTGCTTAACCAACTGAGCCACCCAGGCGTCCCCACCACAAGGTCTTGAACCCTTTTTTGTTAGAATTTATCTATGTCTTTTTTTTTTTTTTTGGCCATCTAGGTTGTGAGATGGAGAAGGACCAAAGCTACCTCTAGTCTAATTCTGTAGATCTTCTAATCTAACTATTTTTAGCAAGGCTTTTCTGTAATTGCTTACTGAATGATCTATTATTTATCAACATACCAGAACTGAGAAAGTTAGTCTCTAACATGGGCCGGTTTCTTTTTTTTTGTTAGTTTTTTGTTTGGGGGAATTATTTTGAAAGAGAGAGAGAGAGAGAGAGCAAGGCGTTGGGGGCTGAGGGAGAGAGAGAATCTTCAGCAGGCTCCATGGTCAGCTTAGAGCCCTGCCCAGGGCTTGATCTCACCACCCTGAGATCATGACCTAAGCCAAAATCAGCAGTTGAATGCTTAGTTGACTGAGACACTCAGGTGCCACAAAGGCCGATTTCTTGATTCGCATTTAAGAGCACTGAAGTCTCCTGGTAGGTGTTGAGTTCTGCTCTCTGACAGGTATGTTCACAAGAGTCATCCCATTTGATGCTTCCTACAACCTCACAAAGGAAGGAGGAGTAAGCCCATTTTGCAGAACACAGTAGAATCCCAGAGAGGCCAAGAATTGACATATTCAATCAATAGATAAACTGAGATTTGAAAAGAATCCTTCTGATCATAAGTCTTTCTGTTGCAGCCCAGACCCCAACTTTAGAAGTCACATGTTGTATGTACTTTCAAGAGCTTGACAGTGTATCATGTGCACGTGATTAAACCTTGCCAGGTTGAAGACAAGCCTTACGAAGGTCCTGAATGCAGGAAGCTTGGCTGGGATGTGAGAATTCCCAGGCTTGAGAAAGGACGCTGCCAAAGGGCACTGGCATAATTATATAGATTTCTTTGTTACAATTGTTGAAGTCCTTGGCTTTTAGAAAGCTAAGTTAGAGCATGTTGGGAAAAGCACCCTTCCCAGATTTATTCCCTCTTGTCTTTCTCTTACCAACACAGTGCTCTGTTAGGCAGAAAGAGCCCAGCGCCTTGTGAGGCACCTGGAGCATTTTGCCCAAGGCTTTGTGTCTCCTTTGCTCCTTCCCCACTTCCTGCACCTGCTGCCTTTGCCACGGGCTCCTTCTCTTCTGCCACTCTGATGAATGTCAAGGTGAGGCTCCACGTTCTGCTGTCATTTCTGAGGAATGGATGCCATCAATCATGTCTCCTGTGCTCCCACAAAGGAACAGACCCCTCTTTACTCCCGCATCAAAATGTGTCCTATAGGACAGAACCTCGGTATCACTTCTCCTATGTGTGCCTAAGGCCTCCGAGAATTTACTTAACTGAACTTCTCTTCAGCACAAAACTCTGTTCCATGCCAGCATAACGTGCCACGCTAGAAAATTTCTTCTGTTCTTATTTTAAGATCAAATACATATTGTATCACATATCTGAAAAGTTGCTAAGAGAATAGATCTTAAAAGTTTTCATCACAAGAAAAAATTTTTTAAAAAATTTATTTATTTATTTATTTGACAGAGAGATCGCAAGTAGGCAGGGAGGCAGGAAGAGAGAGAGGGGGAAGCAGGCACTCTGCTGAGCAGAGAGCCCGAAGCGAGGCTTGATCTCAGGAACCTGAGACCAGGACCCAAGCAGAAGGCAGAGGCTTTAACCCACTGAGCCACCCAGGTGCCCCGAAAAAAAAAGTTTTGTAACTATGTGTGGTGACAGATGTTAACTAGACTTACTATGGTGATCATTTTATAGTACATACAAATATCAAATTATAATGTTGTACACCTGACACTAATAAAACATTGTATGTCAACTATAACTCAATTTAAAGACATCAAATACAGCGGCACCTGGGTGGCTCAGTGGGTTAAAGCCTCTGCCTTCGGCTCAGGTCATGATCCCAGGGTCCTGGGATCGAGCCCCGCATCGGGCTCTCTGCTCAGCGGGGAGCCTGCTTCCCCCTTTCTCTCTGCCGGCCTCTCTGCCTGCTTGTGATCTCTGTCATTTACCGGGCTTTTCCTTCACTTCCCCTCTTCTTCCACTCTGACATTCCTACTTACCAAAAGTACAGTCAAACAATTAAGGGAAGAGAGTAGTGGTTGGGATGAAAACTATATGCTATGCAAATTAGCATATGCTTACAAACTTAAAAGGCTTTGGCTAGTACAATATGATTCAACATGGAAGAAAGGTTTAGCCTGGTGCACAAGCATTTCCCTGAGCTTCTGAACATACCACCTTCTCTATCATCAATATGCCAACCCTGCTAAGCCTGAAGAAAGGGCCAAGTTTTAGAAGGCTTATTATACAGGAAGAGATTTCTTTTTGGTTTCCTTGCAAAGTCAGGGTAAGTTTCCCAGAAGAGCTGGTCTGATTTCTGTTCTCACCTCTTGCCCATTCAGTGAACTTAGGGAAGTGATAGATTCTTGGGCCTCAGCTCACACATATGTAAGGATGGTGAAGACAAGAACCGGTTGTTTTAATAAGTTCTTAAAAATAAGAAAATGAAGGCACCAGTGCATCACTTAGTGGGTGATTTTGTGGCCTATGCCACAGAACTCCTGAATTTTCCAGGAGTTCCCTGAATTTTCCAAACCCAGTTTCAGATACAGCTCTACTTGTGAAGTCCCAAGTTCTGATTCTTGGCTTACAAAATATGATCACCTTGGTTATAGGTGAGCCTGTGTTAGTTGAGGTCATTTTGGTAACTAGTTTTTCTTGGATGGTGTCAAAGATGACTCTGAGCTCTACCAAACTGTACAAATGAGTCATATTATTGAGATGATACAGTGCAGTTACCAGGGGGTTCTGCTAATAATTAGAAGCACATTTCTATATTTCATAGAACCAAGGCAAGGAAAACATGACCAGGAAAATGTTACATGTGGGGACGATTATTCAATAGGTCCTTGGCTGAGATTTGTGGATATGAACATAATTCAGAGGCAAAAATGAAATACTGGAATAATACAGGGAGATTTCTTTTATTGATGCTGCATTACAGAACACAGGAATTAACATTCAGCCAAGTCTTGATTATTCAAGGACTGATGACCCAATCTGTAGATTACCAAACCTTTTCCTCCCTTTTCTCATTGCCATAGTCCAGGGCTTCTCAAATTTGAGTAATGTGTTCAGGGGAAAAAAATCCCTAAAAGGCCAGAGCATTTCTTAAATTATTTATACTAAAGCTGTAAAATTTGCATAGAATTTCACTTTAAGATTGAATGCTTATGCTTTCATAAATAAAAATAATTCATAAAGTAAAAAATCAGAATCACAAAATCAATCGAGCATTCACAACATTAATTTATACTGTCAGCTGACATTGTTTTGCTGAAACAACATGGGAACAGACATCACAATCTCTCCATGTGACCAGAGCAGAGGAGAAGGAAATATTAGAGACCAGAGTGAGAGACCCACAAGCCCCAAATCCTCCCATAGGACAGCATGCTCCTCCCCCAGGGATTTAGGAACCTTGGCTTGAGAAATACTGCTTTTATCCATTTAGAACTGATAATCTGTCTCTCTAGTTCAAGATATGCAAGGGCAAGGAAAAAATGGGAGAAACCCAAATGGGTCTCTGTCTTTCTTGTTGGTAAAGTTGTCACTAAAGGGAATTTAGGGTGATTTACAGATTTCAATCAGATCAACTTTTGACCTCCTTTTATTGGTTTCTCATTGGCCTGGCTATTAGAGGATTATCTAAAATATCACATCTCCAGAACTGCAGGCCTCCTGCTCAGAATGGTCTGTAGCACAGCATGCAGACACTTGGCTTTTCCAGAAACTCTCACATTGATTTTTGAAAGACTGGAGCACATCTATTAGGACTCCCTTACATTGTAAGCAGATCCCCTTGAAGGAGCAGCCAATTCATGTATTGTAATGTAAATGATGTTGTTCCACACCCAGCACTTTCATCTTCCAAGAGTTGCACAAACACTGGCTAATTAATAAGCCTCTTTTCAGGGTTGGCAAGGAGGAGTTGTAAGGAAAGAGTGATGGGTGGTTTTCCAGAAAAACACGTTCTTTTTTTTATCTAAGGCTAAGGAGAAAGAAACCAAAACGTATAGAGCCGAACACTGTGTTTGCCACTTTCACATTCTTTATTTTATTTAAACCTTTCAACAGTCTTGGCAGGAAAAGATCTTGGCATAAAGGTCTTCCTGTCACCAGTTTCACAGCTGGGGAAATTACAGCTCCTAAAGATACTTTTCCGATAGTTACACAGTTATGAGTGGAGGCTGGAGCTAGGATTTGAACTCAGGTCTGCTAATTTCCAGGGCTCACACTCTGTTACTCCATCATACACAGGCTCGAAGCTTAGCATTTTCACCGTATTGGTCATTGTCACTGTTACGGTTAGCAGCAAGTGTTATTAATATTTGATGACCATAATCTTTCAAAATTATTTAGTCATGATCTTTGAGGCACTTAGAGTTCTACACAGCTATTCTGCTCTTGCTCACTTCAGAAATGGCAAATATTTGGATTTGATATTAGAAGTCACTTTGGTCTCATTTCTGTCTTACGAGCAATTTTTCATGGGTTCAAACTCTTGGAGCTTGCAAAAATCTGGAATTGAAAACAATGCTTGCTCTGTCCTCAAAAATTATGTTCAAGACACACCAGATGTTCTGATCTGTGATTAAAAACAAAACGAAACAAAAAACCCAACTCTTCTTCACTTTGAACGGAAGAAAACATAGACTGGTGTTAAGGACACATCTTTCACTCCTATTATCATTTACAAAGAACTGGGACTGTGGCTTCTCCTGAGCGTGTCACTCCTGGGTATGCAGAGTGCTAGAGAACTTCCTGGCATGGGGTTGATTCCTCCACTTTAAAATTTACCATTGGTTCAAAGTGCATCATGACCAAATAATGGTCCCAGTGCCGTTCACTCTTTCGTCCACAAAAGAGACAGTGCTCTGACTCCTTCCCTTCTGAGCACCTGGCTGAGAGGCAGCTGAAACCCTAAGGGAGATGTGAACTGATCCCAAGGCAAGAACAGGTGCTGTCTTTCTGCTCTTTCAATGATAAACCAGAGTCTACTGGGTTTCAGTGCTCACTAGTTCTCACACTGGCCAGTAGGAGACCTGGGCTGCAAACCCGAGTCTGGGGGACTCAGTAGAGCCTGCTGGAGTTGCTGTTGTTGAATTTAAGGAGCCTCTATGTAATGCTGGGATTTTACATATTCATTCAATTGTTATTTTTTGTTAAGCGCCTCCCCTGTGCTAAGTACTATTCTAGGTGTTGGGAAGAGAGCAGTGAAGACCAAAAACAAAAATTCAGCACTCATGGAGCTTTTGTTCTTTAATGTACATAGGTGTTTTTATTCAATCATAATAAAAATGATACATATATACATATATGTGTATATGTCTGTATACATATATGTGTATATATAATCCTCAGCTATGTGCATTTTTAGTCATAAGCTGGTACAGCTTATGAAAGGGTGAAGGAAAAAAAATAGAAGCATCTGGAAAATTAAGACCACATTTGAGGGAGTACAGAGGAGGACAAGCATGTGAATAGTAATCTACAGGCGCATTAAGAGTCCATGGTGGCTAAAGAGACCATGATAGGTATGAATGAGGGATACTGGAGATCCAGCATATGAATAACTGGAGTCTCCAGCAAGAAGGACTAGAATTAAGGAACAGAGAATGTATTTTAAGTTACAATTAAAGAAAAGTTTCCAGAAATGAAAGAAGCTTTGAAGCTGCACATTGCTTCCCAAATGCTGCATCCCAAAGGGAAAAAAAAATACACAGAACATCAACACTAAGACAAATCACTGGGCTTCATCTACAAAGAAAGGTAGTTTAGGCAGGCAGATAAAAATATCAAGGGTAATCAACTGCCAGTTTGCATGTTTTCCAGGCATCATTATTTACTGGGCCCCCTTGCATGCTCAGAAGTGTCATGACTTACATGACAAATGACAGATTTTCTTGCTTATATATGGGGAATAAAAGAGAGGAATGAGAAGGAGAGACATGACTTGGGACATCACCATGGCAATGCTTGGGAGCATGCTTTACAAAATAGCTCTCATACAAAGTTCTCAGAGAAAAAAGTGTAACCCCAGAAATTTTATACCCAACCAAACAGACATTCAAAGAGAAATAGAGACATCATTTAAAAATATATATATGTGTGTATATATACATATACATATGTATATGTATGTATATGTATACATATGTATATACACACATATACATATATATATATATATTTATATATCCATCCATCCACTAACGAGTATAACTCTCCAGAGTCCTTAAATAAACTGTGGGAAAACAATCTTCGGTTAACCAAGAAAAAAAAAAAAAGGAACCAGAGCAGTTATGCCCCAATTTATAATCATTATATCTCTCCATTCCCCACACTATGTTCCTCTTTATTCTCTCCTTCAGTTAATGTTAGCACAGAATCCAATTGTCTAGCTAGCAGACTGGGACTTATATTAGTCCTGTCTTCTCCCACATTCCCACATCTAATCAGTCAGCAAAGGTCTGTCAAACTGCAAGTCTTTCTCTCAAATCTTTCCACTACTTTCCATCTCTACTGGCAATCCTCAGGTCAGGTATGAGTCACTTTTATCAGATTATTATAATGAACTTCAGGGTCATTTAAAAGCACTTACTGGCTGGCATGGCATAGGTACTGACCAGTCAAAATGGGTGCCTGTTGTAGGCACTGGTACAGCACACTGGTGCGTATCAGCTCCCTTTTGTCCCTCATCTGCTTGGTGTCCTTGCTTTCAATATCCACTTGCTTCAATCCAGAATCCATACTATAGCTACTATGACTTTTTCTATAGCATACAGTGTATCGTCTCACTCCTTGACGGGTTCCTGGAAGTTTCCCATTACCTGCTGAATGGTCCTGGCGATGCAGTCTAAACTCTCTGGCATAAAGATCCTTTAGGACCTTGCTTCCACCTCATCTGAAAAATCTCACATTCACTCTCTCTTATTGACTGCCCTACAGCTGCTGTGAACTTGTAGTTTGGTGAAGGCACTATAAGCTCTTTGCGATTCAAGAATGTGGTCAACAAGTCAGGCATCATATCTGGAATGGGAATGGAATGCACATTTTCCTAAAAGGCCCTGCTTCTGGTTCTGGAATTACATCTGAGCATCATGAAAGTCCACATGGGATAAGTTTCAGGGCCAAGGGGCAAAGCAACTAACCCAAAAGGCTACCAGCCCGAGGCTTCCTCACTTCCTCCCGTTTTGAGATTTCTATGTTTATTAAGAAACCAGCCACTTCACATTATAGACACACTTCATTACTTTTTTTGATTAGTTGACTGACAAGATACTCCCTAAGGAGTGGACTCTCCAAGTGATGCTATTTCCTCTCATTTGTGACGGATTGGTTACCTCTCCCATACGACAAGGCAGAGCTGCCTCTGGGGCTCAGAATCCAATGTGCTCATTCACTAATTTAACAGGTATCTGTTAGTCACCTCAAGCACTGAACTTGGTGCTCCAAAGGAAGTACTGAAAGTTATAAGGCCCTTGTATTTGCGAGCCTTCAGTCTAAAGTACACATGGAACCTTCTCTGACCATTCCAACCCTCTGTGGTTGCTGTCTTCTCTGAGCTCCTGCAGCCTATCTTCCTGTATGAACCATTGCCTATGGATCATTCCCTTCCAGGAGTATGCATCTTGCTCTCTTCTAAGAAAAGAGCTAAGATTGGCCTCAAGCCCTTGTGTCCAGCCTCTAGTTCTTCACTGATGAATCAGTTTTAACATTTATTCAACATGCAGTTGCCAACTTAACCAGACCACCTACCTATCTACTTCAAGAATTCCATGCAACCAAAGACCAACTTAGGCAGTAGGATCCTTTTGAGTATTTATGAAGGAATTCGACCAGATGGATATATAAGTGAATACATAGAGAAAAATGACCTAAAGTCATACATAGTCTCTCCTCCAAGTGAACAGCTCAGAAAACTTTCCATGTAAGCAAAAGCTGTAGTAAGATTTCCTCAACCAGAGCTCAGGGACTAGTAGTTATGAGAAAATCCCCAAACTTAAGAACAAATACCAAACTAATTTTTTTACTTCAGGAAAAAAAAAAAAGGCAAAGTTCTAATCATTTTTACAGTACAAAAATTTTATTTTTCGTTAGGATAATTTAAAGTTTAAAACTGAAGTAGACATATTCATTTTACAAACAAGATATTCTTTAATAAGTAAGACCATTAAAAACAGTAAACAAAAAAGCTGTCTTTACAAAAAGCTCTGTGCATAGCAACTTTATACTGTATATAACTGACAAAGCAAAATGATAAAATGAAACTATACAGTTTGAAAATGAGACCTTACTATACAAAAGGAAGAGAAGATAATGGTTTTTAAACCATGCATATTGAAATGTGCAAAGAAAAACTGGAAAAAATATGATGCTATAACAAAAAATGAGATAAATAATGAAATAAATTGTCCCCTTAAATGGAAAATCTTACACAACTCCTCTTACAAAGATAGGATAGAATTTGTAGTTACCTATAGAAATACTCGTATTCCAAGTGGCACAAAAATAACCTGGGACTGGAATGATTCAACAGCAAGACTGAAGAGGACAGAGTAGCTTGTTTTTAATTTATTAGTACACTAAAAATAATCCTTACACACATTTGTACAATTAAATAGATCTGTTGCTGCCAAGGTTCTAGCTGAATGGTCAAGGATGTCTGGTATTTAGTTACACACATTTTCGGTGTAAAGCTACCAACAAATTCTACAATCAATTTGAAGACAGTACTGCATCATCTTCATGCAAGAGCAAAATTCACAGATTCTAAAAGCAATGCTACTTAAAAAAACATTTCCTTATGTTGGATTGGCTCGAATCCAGGTTGAAACATGCTTAGTTTTGTTCCGCCTTCACTTTGGGACGGTAATGTTTGTATTCTGCACACCCTTCCCCTTTGATCAGATTTTTCACGGGAGAACTTTCTCTTGTGTGTTCCCTGTGTCTCGGTGCCATAAGCCCTGACCACGAAGGACCATCTGCTGTAATTCTAAGCATGCCGGGTTTCCAAAACTTTGGATTCTCATGTGCATAGAAATAATATTTGGGTCATATTGAGTAATTCCAGAAGAGTTGAAGACATGAGACTGTTGGGGACTGAATCGCTGTGAACAGGTATCAGTGGGACAAACAGAAGGGAGGTGGAATTTGTGAGGTCCTCTAAAACTGGCTCAGATGCACTAAAGATGTTCTTCCATGAGAGCTGCCACAACTTTCACTGTTAGAACCCCAAACCAAAATCTGTATATGGACTGTATTATGGTACCAATGAGTCAACAAGGAGAACCCTTACTGGACGTCCAACTAGGAAAAAATGGCATCTTTATTGGAAATCCAAATAAGTCCAGATACATCTTCAGGATCACACAGACTTTCAAAACTCAGCCACTGTTCACAGCTCCTGCAACATTTCTTGGCCTAAGAGCTAGTTCCAGAGGCTTGGAGAGCCCCCTGCAGCCCTGGGTCTTTGTGCTGCTTGGAACACAGAAACCCCTCATCTCTAATCCTGTTAAGAATCTGGGTTTCCATCTTTTTGAACATTAGGAGGGGGGTTTAGGGCTTTTAACATGTCTCTTCCACACACCGTCCCTTTCTTGCCTGGAAACTGTGTCAAGTAGGATATGTATCTTTTTCAAGTGAGTTGAATGCCATGATGGGGGAAATCAGCAGAGAGAAGAAAGGACATGGACATTCTAAGATTCATGCTTAAGAGTCCAAGAAACAGGATCATCTTCCTTAAATCCTGTCTCTGAAGTTCTGTGGGGCTCACACCTCTGTGCTCAACCAGGTAACCAAAAAGGACCCGGGGATGTGTGGCTCTGTTGAGGGAGAATTCCAAAGGGGCCACTTGGTTGGGAAAGTCACATGGCTTTGGCTCTTCCTTTAGGTGAGACACGTCTCTCTGCTCGGGAGGCAAAGCCTGGGATGCACTACCACATGGGTATTCTCTGCACTGCTCAGAGGGGAAGGTTGAAAGCTAATATAAATTTTTAAAAAATTCACAAAGAGTGAATACCAAAAGGGACATGTAGACTATTTAGAAAGTGGATGGAGCTGGGAATGAACAGAGGAGTTTGAGTATTTGCGTACACACATGGACTGAATCGCTGTTTCTGCATCAGGCTGTTCTGTAGGAATCTATATAATGTACATGTTCTTGCCCATGGGTCAGTCAAATGATGGAAAAAGAGGGGGATGCAGGATGGGGGATAAGAGTCTAGTAAGTAACTGCAGTAATAATCACACACCTTTTAAACTTGTTACTACTGGTTTGCATCATTTTCATTTTACAACAGGAAGAGAAATTCCTCTCTCTTCCAAAAAGGTCTTCATTTCTACCTCTACTTACAATAAGTTACACGTTTATTTATTTAAATAATTGTAAAACATTTTAAAATTTTTCCCTTTTTTTGTTTTTTTTTTGTTTGTTTTTTAAAGAGATTAAACTATAAGCAAACACACATACAACATTTCATCATTCAATTCAGGTTTTGTTTACGAAAGTCTTCCATGCTGGTACCCTGTTTTGTTCAATTTTTTTTTCTGCATAAACTAAATTGGTATCTGAAAGGCTTCATAGAAAATAGAAACTTTCAACTTTTTTTTCCTACAAAGAAAAACAAATAGTATCCAAAATATTAAGCATGAATTGTTTGCCAATTTTTTTCTTAAATATTTTACAAACATAGGAAGGTGGTTCTCATAATGTTCATAACAAAGAGTTGCATTTCTGCTCTTAGCACTGACTACGTCAATGACATCTTTTGTCCTTGTCCCCGAGAGGGTCAGTTGGTGTAGCCACCATGAGAGTTAGATGAGAAACGTGAGACCAGGTAAGATGCAGGTCCTTGCATACCCAAATCTGTCCGTCATGTTCATTCTGGGGCACAACTCTCCCCGAAGAGCTCCTAGTGCTTTCTTCATTATTGGTCCGTCAGAGTAAGTAGTTTTGTGCTATAAGAAAGCAGTTCTTCCTCTTCTTTACATTGGGGGCACAACAAGCCCAGTCATGGCTGCAAGGAAAAGAGGGATGGGAATGAGACTCAGAGATGCTTACGCTTGGGTTTCCAACCCAGAGAGAGGGGCAGGGGTGGGGACTGACAGAGTCTGGCACGATGCAGGGAGATGGTACACTCCGCTGGTGTGGGAACCCATTTTCTCTGGGTTTGGTCTAACACACAGTCTATCAGCGGCACAGAAGCCTTATTACTGAGTCACTGCAATATAAACGGGCTTGTTGAAATTTTGTGGGGAGGCCAAGAGCTAGGTTTTGTCTTGTGTTATATTAATGGTTTGTATACTTGACATGATAGACACAAGCACACAAAAATCTACGTTTTAATGTATTTGCAATATATTTATTTTTCATCATTAGACTATCATAATTTCTAGATTATATCTAGACTAAATATCCTAGAACTATCTAGAAAACTCCAGGTGCCAGGCCTATAGCGTAACTTTCCAGGATCATTTATAACATCACATATAACATTTATAACAAACAGGGCTTTCTATGATCCTAGATCCACTCGAGCTGAAATGTGGTGAGTTTCCCCCCAACCCCCAGCAAGCTCATCTGCCTTTAGCGCTTACTGCTGGTATGTGATGCTTGTTCATTGATGAATACTGATTCACTGGAATAGAAGACTTAATTTAGTTCCTAATTTGAGAGTCACCCAATCTCCACTCTTCACCCCTTCCATCCCCTAGTAGTGCCCAATGTTTCCTCCAGCTTGTGAAGACACAGATAATACTTGTGCAGGGTACTGGGTCCAAGGTTTCCCCTTGATGTGGGAAACAAAGCAGCATCAGCACAATGAGGAAAAGTCACACAGCAAAATGCATCCCTCTGACCTTGGCTTTCAGGTGATGAACCCATAGAATTTTCACATTCTTGGAAATCAGCATAATAGTTGCCTTGCATCAAAACTTCAAGCCATATCTAGTATTTGATCATCTAGAGCTTATTAATGATCAGAGAAGCATTTTGCTGAGTGGTGCTTACTAAACTGATAAGCAGATGGCCAAAATTCTTGCCCCCAACACCACCCCTCTTCCCACGCACGTCCTCCCCTTTCCCCTCCCTCCGCCCCTTCTCTCCATGCCAGCTAGTCTTCTCAGGCAAAGCTGTCAGCTGTCTATTTTCCTGCCCATACAGCCTTTATTGAATGTTTGTGAGATCTGGATTAAGGTCTTACACAGCTAGCAAAGCCTTAATTATTTTTGCCTGTATTACTATATATTGAATCGATGTAACTTTTCAATAAAGGCAGTTCAATTCTGGACACTCCCTGATGATTTGGAAACATAGCAACCCTGTAATTATCCCAGAGTGTAGGAGGGTTTTTTTTTCTTTTCCTGGAGGGAGCTGGAAAATGAATCAGGCACATAGTGCATAATATTATCTTGACAATCTATACTCATCACTGCAAATGCCTGATAAATGAGGTAGAAGGTGGGACCGTGAGCACTGCACATAAGCTCTCTGGCAGTAGGATTCTGGCTCGCGTTTTCAACTTGAACTTGTCTATTACACTTAAAACTCATCAGCCACTTCTTTTTTCTGGGTCCTCAGAGAGTTACCAAAGGAGCTCATTAAAAGGGCAGAATGCTCAAAGAAGAAGATCCAGTGCCATCTCTGCTATGTGGTGACCCTGACTTTCTGCTTGTAGAAACCATAGCCAACAGACAGAAAGCGGAAGTTAATTGGAAAAAAAGTAAGCCTGTGTTCGGCGGTGGGGGGTGGGGAGTATGCTGACCTGCACTTTGTCCACACTTTCTTTCTGCCTTTGGCATTTCATGAGGAGGCAATAATCCCGCTTTGGTCCAGGTGGAAAGCAGGTATGGGTGAAGGGCGAGGAGAGGAGCTGCACTATTCTTGTCCATGGTGAGACAGTAGGCTGTCATAGCACAGACCTAAAATGTCTGAGGTCACTTTACTGTGTGGCCTTGGGAAAACTACTTCACCAAAGATGATGATGATGGTATGACCTTCCCCTTCCGGTCACATGTGAGGCTTGAGCAAGATAATTCGTGTAAAGCGCCTGGCTCAGGGTCTTGCTGAAAACCAGCCAGTCTCAGAGAGGGCTGGTTGTACGTGGCCTCTGCAGATGACTGAGACCATCTCACCTTACAAGTCGAGAGCAGAACCTCTCCATCAGCCTGTGATCACTCAAGCACCTCAGAACATACTTTGACTCTCCCACTGTCTGTCTCTAAAAAGGTGAAGCTTCGTGTTTATCACCCCTAGGATCCCAGGATTCCTTCACTCAGTGACCATAGCTAGAGTATTTGATGTCAGCTCATTTTCTTCCTCTATGCACCCATGGGACACTCTGTAGCATCAGACCTGGAGCTTCTAGCCACCTGATGCAAAATGAGGAAACATGGGAGTCTGTACACTGTTCTCCCCTTCCTCCTTCCCCTCCTTCCCCAGTCTTCCTTCTTCTTCTTAAGGTTCAGATCACCAGAGAAATTGAGAGGGAACTGCAGGATCTAAAACAGGCTTGAGGGGTGCCTGGGTGGCTCAGTGGGTTAAGCCTCTGCCTTCAGCTCAGGTCATGATCTCAGGGTCCTGGGATGGAGTCCTGCATCAGGCTCTCTGCTTGGCAGGGAGCCTGCTTCCTCCTCTTTCTCTCTCTCTGCCTGCCTCTCTGCCTACTTGTGATCTCTCTCTGTCAAATAAATAAATAAAATCTTTAAAAAAAATAAATAAAACAGGCTTGGGACTTCTCTGTGTTCTATAGAAATGAGACTAGATCCCAGAGCCTATGTGTAACTGATGACATTGTCACTCCCACAGACAAAGAACGGGTGGCTCAGCCACTTCCTCAGTCTAACTATTCTGACCTGTGCTGACCAGGAGCTCACAGGGCTAAGGACCCGAGAGAGATCCTTATTTTGGCTATTTTGGCTACTGCTACCCCCATAGAGAAACCTCACTATGAACATACAGATACGTCCAGCTCTTTGAGCCAACTCAACCCTCACCAGGTAATACCACAGCAAGACTTGGGCATGCAGCAACAAGCAGGGTAGGGATCCCAGGCCCTGGGAGCCAGTGAAAAATTGATCCTGGCCTACTGGGGGTGGCCAAAGCCAAGCAAGCCCTATACGTGAGTCTCTCTGGACAGTATAGACCCAGAAGATCTGAGACAACCAGCTCAACTTCCCCAATGTGCGAGAGAGGAGGTAAGGGAGGGGTGGTAAGTGGAAGTCAAGTTATACTTTTTCTCCTCAAAGTGCAGTTGAAAATGTTGGCCAGGGCTGTCCGGGACAAGGAAAGGGCTGCATCCCTCCTGACTTCCACCTACACCTACACTCCCTCTTAGCCTTTCGTGGGGTTCCCACTCTGCATTTCCCCAATGAGACTTGTGGGGCCCCCACTTAGTTAAGGAATGGACTAAAACCACAGAACTTAGAAAGGGGAGACATTGTCATGGAAGTAGGCATGCAGAAGGGAAAGATAAAGCAAATACTTAACAATTGCAAACATTTATCAGTCTGGATATGAAACCATTCATAGAAAAAGTTCTGAGTATATCCCCGAAGGGTGAGATGGAAACCACTGGCCCTTGAGGAGAGACAGGGCAGGTGGGCAACACAGCTACAGGCTGAACCTGTTTCTCTAGGGATCAGACATCTAGATGAAATGAAATATAAACATATATATATGATATATATCGCATATATATATATGATATATATCGCATATATATCTATATATCGTATATATAGATATATACCATATCATATATATATATCTATATATCATGTATATAGATATATATATATCTATATATCGTTCCCTCTCAAAAAGACAGATGTTTCCAACTACTCACACACTGGGTGGCATGTTATGAATCTGCTTTGTCTAGATGGAAGTAAAAGAATTTTCAGGGACTCTTCTGAGCACCGAGTTTCAGTTCCCATTTCATAGTTTCTCTGTCAAGTCACTGGATTTTGAGACACCCCTTTCACTTATGGTAAAATGAGACAGGAACCTACCATACCTCCCAGAGCTCTGCTCAGCCACAACTGGTGGATGAACCCTCGCATGTGACCCAGAGGATCAGGAATCTATGCACAATTGTAAAGCTACTAGACAGATGCTGTCCCAGGGATGGCACAGCTGTCCTCAGAGGCTTTGAGTGGCAAGGGGTTAACCAACGTCTGCCCTGCTTGGTTTTATCCAACACTTGCTTGTCATGAATGTTTTCATGTCAAGACATGAAGAAGAGCCTAAAAATAATGTGGGTCATCAGGATCCATAGTCTTCAACAGGTTCCAATTGGCTCTTTTGTCTTCAGCTGCCTCCCATTCACAGTGAGATGATTAGATTCTCATGTATTCATCACACTTCTGTTATGTTACATCATACTATATTTTCAACATTGCTCAAAAATTGGTTTGATGGGTGATATTAATTTTTGTTCTTAGACAGTGTATGTCTTTTTCTTCTTTCTTTCCTGCTCCACCCCTGATCTGACACCTGCTATCAATCTGACTGGCATGTAACCAGAATTCTCACAATGTGCTGCTTGCTCCTGTCCATGGGAATAGGTATGCACTGCAGATGGGCAAGCCCATTAGGTAAGTAGCAGTCACCATGCGGTCTGCTGTGATCTGATGTGACCAGGCATCCTCTAGGAAATCGTGACATGGGCCTATGGAAAGCAAAGGTCTTGGAATTCCAGACAGTCCTGGAAGATATAAATGGCTCTATCATACTTAATTCTGTGACCTTGAAGAGCTGTCCAACTTCTCAGCTTTCCCCTTTCTTGTTCTTGGGTGGTGTAGTGGCTTAGTTGTACAAGCCTTCTTTGTCCCATGATGGAAACACCAAACCATCTCTTTGTAGGTAAATGGCTAGAGATAGAGACTGATGCTGTGCTGTCTGCTCTTATTTTGTTGGCCCTGTGGCCCATTTATTATGGTGGTACCAAAGTGATATCTTTGCTTACCTCTGAATCCATTTCCATTGCCACTGGAGCAGGCAGGTGAAGGGGAGCCTTGTGGCCTGATGACAGGGGCAAAGGCACTCTTCTGTTTGACAGCAGGAAAAACTGAAGAGGAAAATGGGAGGATGGAGGACGTGCTAGAAGATCCAACAGTGGGACTTGATGACATGACTGGAAAGCAAAGGCACAATCCTCTTAGGAAAGGACAAACCTAGGAGTTAAATTCTGTCTTCAGGACACATAACCTGTATACATTCATTGAGAAATTACTCATTCACTCCAGGCACTATTCCAGATTCTAGGGATTATAACAAGTCGAATGTGACAGCATCCCTGCCCTGCCCTGTGGGGGGAACATACAAACAAAACAATGACTAGGGTAACAACACTACTGGAGGAATGTACACATAGCTGGGGAAACTCAGCAGGCAGACTGTTCTTCTGCCAGGGAATCAGGAAGGCAGCAGCAGGAGGTAATACTCTGATAGGTCTTTGTTCATAAGTAGAAGCTTGACAGGAGAACATGTAGATCAACATCTGAAAAATCATCAAATCTATTCAAGAATGGAAACTTTTTTCACCCTAAAAAGAAGTCCTGTCTGGGAGCTCTGTGCTTCCTTGGCAATTCTCAGGGCTCCAGAGGTTTGATCTATGGGGTTAACATCTCTGAGAGTGCCATCTCTATGGGCCACTGCCTCATTAAATGTAAACTTTATTAACATCTAGATTACCTCCCTCTCTCTCTACTTTCAGAGCTCCTGGGAAATGAAGCTGCGAGTCAGACCCCTCTGATGTAATGCTCAGAAAAAACACCAATATTAACAATAAAATTACTTAAAGGAAGCCAAAAGCTAAGTGTTGTAATTTCCAAGAAAAATAAAGGCAATTTCCACAATGAAATGCCCTACCTCTTAATGTCAGATTCTCTACCAAGTTACATCATGCAAGAAGATAATTTTATCTTCTATGTTCAACTAGCTCAAGTAAGGGGTAAACTAGAGTTCACAAGGGTAAAATTGTCAGATACAGCATCTTGTGGAATAAGGTCAAGTTCCAGGGACTTATTTTAGCATAATCTCCAGATTTCTGAGCTGTCACATGAGTTCGTACAAGAATTACTGGAACTTAATGGTCAAAGCCAGGAATGGAAACTTCTGGTGCATGTCTCCAGTGACCCAGCTACTCCACAAAGTAAATTTTGAAAGTGAGGACATGAGAGTGACCTACGGTTCAAAGGCCAAGTACAAGGTAAATTGAAGGTCAGCTGTTCTGATGACCTGTGTAAGATTCTGTCCCCATTTCTCCCCTCTCAGTATAAAGATATATTTTGTGCTAGGTCACAGAATTGCATATATAAAGCAATCATACATCATACCTCCAATATGATGTCTTGTATAGATAAACCAAAGACTTCAAAAAAAGAGATTTATCTAAAAACTGCTCATCCTTACATAGTCCTGATTTAAAGAGCTATGCAGAAGGAAGCATCTGAGCACATCTCTTTCTTTCCTCAAGTAACATGAATCAAAAGAATTGGAAAGGAGGATAAAGTCTTGGAAGAATCTCACATAATACTTGAAGATGAAAAGGAAGAAAAATTGGTCTAATTCACTATTATAGAATAGGATACAGGGTTAAACATTGAGAATAGATTATAGTCACACTCTCAAGCAAAATCTCCTCTTTTCACATTGGCTTCAGCATCAACAAAATGGGGTCAGGGACCTTTCCTCTTCATGTAAGGCACAGAATTAGAAGCCAAAGAAAAGCTGAGACTCAGGAGGCCCTGATTCTGACTGCAGTCCAATCTCTGCTGCCATGCTATGAACAATGAAGACACCAAGATGGCGCCTTGGTTTCTGTGTCTGCAATAGCAGCACCTTCCCTCCTACGCTGTTACAGAGGAGGGTTTTTATAAGGTGAATTAAGCCTACATATACACACCTGATTCTGTTTATATTCAGCGCAGGACTCACTTTTACAAATATTTCTTTTCTAAATAACAGTCCTCAGCCTAAAGTAGATTCATTAGGTCAAATGTGGCTGCCTCAGTGGAAGAGTCACCTCAGAGTTTACCAAGTGACATAAGACAACTGTTGCAGGGTTGAATAAGCACAGAGCTATAAAATGCCCATTTAAAATAGGGTTTTGTTTTTTTTAGGATTTTATTCATTTATTTTATTTTATTTTTTTTAGTGTTCCAAGATTCATTGTTTGTGCTCCACACAATACGTGCCCTCCTTAATACCCACCACCAGGCTCACCAACCCCCCACCCTCTCCTCTCCAAAACCCTCAGTTTGTTTCTCAGAGTCCACAGTCTCTCATGGTTCATTCCCCCTCCGATTTCCGCCAATTCACTTATCCTTTCCTTCTCCTAATGTCCCCCGTGTTATTCCTTATGCTCCACAAGTAAGTGAAACCATATGATAATTGAAAGAACCAAGATGACCTTCAACAGATGAATGGATAAAGATATGGTCCATATATACAATGGAATATTATGCCTCCTTCAGAAAGGATGAATACTGTTTAAAATAGTTTTTATGAAATTCTTGTAAAATGCTAAATTAACATCCAAATTAATTTAAAATTTAATGCCACTATATTCAAAATCCCAAAAGGAATTTTAATTTGTGTATTTCAACAAACACAATTTCGATGTTTGTCTGTTTAAAAAGTGACAACACTGTAAGACACAGAAAGTTTTGTGAATACGTCATAAGTACTAAGGAGGCATATATCTTAACAGATATTAAAACTTAACGAAAAATTTACATCAATGAAGTCAGTGTTATACTAACACAGAAACAGGCAGACAAATCCTTGGAGAAAAAAGAGGCCAGAAACAGACCTGGATATATATGAGAACTGAAACTTAATAAAGGCGACATTTCAAATTAATGGGGACATAAATGCATGGGAACAATACGCAAGTCCCCTGGAGACAGAAATTTAAAGCGATTCCTCATGTTAAACACTAAGGTAAATGTAAGTGGACTAATCAGTTATTTGCTAAAACAAAATTATGAAGGCACTAGTAGAAAAAGTAGGAAGGTTATATAATTTACATAATTCTTTCAACCTCAAAGCCTAAGGAGAACATCACAAGACTGGCCACGTGACAAAAAAAACCTTCCATAACAGAGAAAAGGCAAATAACAAATTAGAAAAAAATCTTCCTGATAATTATTTAGATATGTTTATATCCTTGATAGCTGATAAGTTTCTTATAAATTAATTAGAAAAAAGAAAACATCTCAATTAGAAAAGTGGACAAAGGAAAGGAAAAGCAAAGTCACCAAAGGACAGGAAGGAAAATGACCAAAAGGTCTTACAGACCTGAAAACCTTCAAACTGCTCAGTAATCAAATGCAAATTAAAACAGTAACAAGAGGGTACTTACCACTTTACGAAATTGACAAAGATTAAGAAGAAATGAACAGACCAGGGAAACAGATACTCTTCCTTTTCTAAGGGGAGCATTCATCTCTCTGGGGGAGACTTTGGCAATGTGTATTTAAAATCAAAGTGCTTTAAAATGTGCATATTTTTTAACCTAGTAATTTAATTTTGAGAAATTAATCCCAAGGAGATAATCATAAATTTGCAAAAAAAAATAGATTCAAGGACATTTTTATAATTGTGAGAAATTGGAAAAAAAAAACCAGAAGTGACCAAGCAACAGGGTAAAGTATATTCAGTCTATAAAATAGAATGCTATGCAAATATTAAAGCTAATGCTGGAGAAGAGTATTTGATGACTCAGAAGGATATGACTCCTCAGATGAATAACACAAATTACGTTATAACATGTACATCAAACCCAGGTTTATTTTTTAAGAAAACATACAAAGTAAAAGTTTAGAAGAATGCGATATAATCCAAACTTTTAACAATGTTCTCTCTGGTCAAGGGATTATGAATGCTCTTGAATTTACTTCTTTCACTCGTCCCTATTTCCAAAGTTTTCTGCAATGAACATGCATTACTTTTGATGTAGCAGAAACCAAAGCCGTTAAAATAAACAAGTGGAAAATCTCCATTTGATGGGGGGTGTAAAAAAAATAATATAATCCTTAACAATAGGCATAACAGATTTCCTGTGTGATAATGTTCCTCTTCAATTTAAGGCTTTACTACCTGCAAACCAGGTTGCCTTCTAACCTTTCTAACTATAAAAAAAAAAAAAAAAAAAAGCAAAGAGACTAATAAATTCTCAAATTCCCAGGAAAAGCTTCTTGATTGCCGTGAACTTCACAAAGCAAACATCACTTCTCATCTCTGTTCCCCAGTCTTAGGATACA